>WJFB01000148.1:0-94798 GCA_009870185.1 Pygmarrhopalites habei
AAACTGCCTAGACAGTATACAAACTAACTAGTCAGTATATATACTGGCCAGGCAGTTTATAAACTGACTAGGCAGTATGCATACTAACTGGAGTAAGGATACTGTCTACAACATATACACCATCATCTTTCGTGTGTGTACTACATTGATACGTTTGATTTAAAAATGAAAGAGATGGATGGATGAAGTATGATATCCTCACACACACACACACCTACCCTCGGATATTTTGATGCGTGTGAGGAGTCGTGTGTGTGTCTATGTATATATAAATGGATGATGATGGGATGCATGTTTCCTGAGGGGACGGTTGACTGCACGCCGAATGAGCCATGCATTATGTAGTGACAGTAGTGGAGGAGGAGGGGAGTAGAGTGATGCAGTGCACGGAAATGGAAATCATGTTGATTCACATTTGCAATTCTCCTGATTTCCACTTGTCGCAGAGAGACGACGACTATCCCCGACACACACACACATCTCCTCCTCATTGATTCATCCATATTTCAGCTTAATCCACACAATTGGAATCGAAACTCTTCTCCCTTCATATGTAACACATGAAGGACTGTCCTTCACACTTTTTCACTCTATCTGATGATATTTTTTAGGTACAAAACGCAACATACATCCATTATTCCATGATATCACACACACAAACACACACATGAAATTTCTCTTTTACTCGATATTCTGCATTCCAAGACCGCGACCAACAAAACCCAAAACCTCAAAAACCAACCAACCGCCACCATCACCGACTATCATTTGTATCTTTCTCTCTCTCTCTTTCATATAAAAGACATTCTTTGCCATTTCTATTTGTCAACGTCTTTGTTCCCACTTCTTCACCCAAGAGACTTTTCCCATTCTTGTGAGGATGGGATGTGTGTGTTTGTTTCTATTACTCACAACATGGGATTGATGAGATGTGCACATTTTCATTATATTCTTCATTTCCCATTGATTGTTCCCTTCTCCCCTCCACTCGCCCTATTTTTATCCCATCATTCACTCTTTCTCTCTCTCTCTCTGTCTCAACTACTGTCTTCCATTTAACCATTCATTGACTACTCAAACAAGACATTCTCATTTCCCATTTTCATTTAAAAGTCTCTCCCTTCTCAACGCACATTTTGGATGGTTGTGCACAACAGTTGTCACTTTTTCCACAGTTAAAACTATGAATGATTCACACAATTTTTCCACTTTCTTTCATTTTCTCCTACTATAATATAAATAGGAGGGAAGGGAGAGAGAGAGCAGTGGATGGGAAATAAGAAATAAATATTATTATTACGATTGTGTGTGTCTTTTAATGAAGACAAACTTTGTACTAGTTGAGTAGAGGAGGAAGGAGGAAGAGGAGAAGGAAATAATTGTTGTTCTTTCGTACAAAGAAGCTCCTCAAAAAATTTTTTCTCCTCCTTTTCCCTTTCTTTCTAATTCTTCTCCGTTCCGACTTTTGTACGTCTTGGATTTGAGTTTTCCAAATGAAAGTGCATAACAAGCTTTTGTCTACTATTAACTTACCCATGTATCCTCCTCTCCTCCTCCTCCTCTCTTCCCTTTTCTGTCCTTCTCTTTTCTGGTAAATTTTACATTGAAGGCTGAGCATGTAAAGTTATTCTTGGGGAAAAGTTTTCTTTGCTGATTGTATCTACTCTAGTTCGATATTTGCATGGCCTAATTCTTAATGTGTGTATGGATGTGTGTGTGTCTAGTTCCAAATCGGGCTTAAAGTCATTTGCAAATAAAGTTAGAGAGAAAGACTCGAGGATAAAATGAAAGGGAGAGAAAGGAGGAGATGCGTGCTTTTATTGTCTTGGACTTTTTAGCTTAAATTTCTTGCTCTGATTTATTTGCAGCTTAATTCATACTGAATTCTTCCCATTCTGCATCGCCCTCCTCTTCCTCAGGACATTTCCCAAGGAATCTGACTAGAATCTGTGTGGTCTCTTTTGTGTTTCTGGGTGATCCTATATAACCCCCAGCATGTAAATTACAAATTTTCTTTGTCCAATTAAAATTTGTACACTCCTCGTAGATATTTGTTTGTTAGGTGTGAAAGTTTTTATTACATACTGTAGACTAATGTATTAAACCCCCCATATTGAAGAGAGATCGTTTGATGAGTCTTCCTCCTCCTCTCCATTTTATTAAATAGATCAACAGAAAGAGTACGTAGATTGACCATGATATTCTAACATGTGACCTCTGTCCAGACGAGAAGTCATAATCTTTTTATTCTATTTAAATTTGAGAAGTGAATACAAATTTCGCAATTAAAGAGGAGAAACCTCATCTACTGATTATGGTTAACTTTAAAAGGAAATTAGTTTTTTTGGCATTCAGTCCAACAGATGAAGCGCAATGGGAATGAAATTTCACTGACTCTCTATTCAGGGTTACCTAGTAAAAAAATCGAGATGGTTTGATTCTAAGCCGGGTGAAAGTCTCGAGAGACTTTTGACTGCGTCTGAAGTAATTGTGTGTAATTGGAAATTGGCCTAATCAAACATGGGCCTACCCTTGTTCTCTCTCCTCTCCACATTTTTTGGTTGGAATTTTTTTGTGTCTAGAGGAGCCGGAGGCACTGTTTTTTATTATTCCTTTCATAATATCAGCTGGAGGGAGATGCAGTGTAAGCTCCGCAGAGAGAGAGAGAGCAAGGAAAAGTGATGTAGAGGCCAAAAGCCAACGCTCTTTACTACCACATCAGCATCTCCCTCAACTTGAGAGTCTCAAGACAACTGAAATGCTTTCTTTTCCTTTCTCCTCACACAAATCCTCCCACATGTAATGACTCTTTAATTTTTTCCCACTGGCCAACAAATGTCGAACAAATCTGGGCCCTTTCCCAACCTATCTAATCATCCTTGAGTGTTTATTCATCATGATTTATGATCTTTCTTCTATCGAACCTGGACACACAAAAATGTGGTCAATTTTAATGATCACAAACGTTGGTCCATAATTTTTAAGCTACTCTCAATTCTACAAAGATATTCGAAAATATATTGCACTAAACAAGTGAGCTTTCCATTCTCCTTTGTATCGAGAGTTTTGTGCACAATTCACAGTTAACCGATGTAATGATGACCAGTTTTGCTTTGACCTTTGGTGAACTGCTCTTTTCACACAACTAATAGTATTTTTTAAAAATGATTTTTGAAAAACGCAATCATATTCTCAACTTTCTTTCATTTTCGAATAATATGAAGAGGGAACGTCATTCATACTTTGTAGAGTATAAGTAATGATGCATACATCTCTCCCTCTTTCTCTCCCCACGTCTGAGTAGTTTGACACATTACAAACATGGATTAGATGGTGATACCTATTACAATCTCATTATGCAGCACTGCGTATTTCTACAAAGAATAAAAGTTGAAATGCGCAAATCGATCTCTCACCCTCAACTCTTCTTCTTTCCCTCCCCCCTCTCACACGCATTCCGATAATCCTGAGATGATCTCTGTCTCACCAAAAAAAGGACCCTCACCACCATCACCACACACACACACTACATCACTCCTCTCCATTCTTTTCTTTTTCCCAGAAAAGACGAACCCTTTGACAGGGGAAGCAAACTCGAGTACTCGGAATTCAAATTTTTTCTCCTGTCTGACAGGCTGCACCTATACACACACACACACACCCATCCACCCACTCCTTTTTCCCTTCATGGAGAGGACGAGAAGGAAAAGAAGAAAAATGGGTACAGTCTCATTCAATAAATTTAACGGGTGGAGACGGAGGAGGGTCAAATTGATATGCCATTTATTTGAGTAAAAGTTTTTCAAGAAAAAAGTTGATCAGTTCAAGTCCATGGTCATACCAACATCTCATCCCAAACAGTTTTTTTTCATATGTATTCACTGTTAGTTTAATGTGAAGTTCCTCGCATCTTTCTTTCTCTTTCTCTCGGTCTGTCTGAGGTTAAGCTTGTTTTGTGTCGATTATCCCCCAAACTTTCCTCTTCTTTTCAACTTTCTTTTCTCCCTTTTTCTTCTCTCCTTGTTTTTCATACAAGATTCATAGAGTCCTCTCGTCCGGAATGGAAAGGGTGGAAGAGAGAGAGAAAGTAAGGGAAAGCGGGTGAATTGTTTTATTCAGTCAAAGCTCTGGCAAACTTTTCTTTCTTTCTCTCTCTCTCTTTTTATATTTGAAACGTGAAGGACGGAGGGGAATATGTATATTGTAGGAGGGCTAGGTGATCGGTGGGTAAGGGTTTGTAAAAATTTGATTTGAGGCAATGTCGGCTGAATGTTTTGAGGATGAGAGATGGAGACGTCAGGATTTGATCTTTTGTATGTACGAGATGCCGACACGTTGACGGGCTAGAGAGAGAAGAAGAGACGGGGAGAGATGACGAGGACGTAGACGGAAGAAAAAGGAAGAAAGAGACGAGAGCTCGGTGAGATTTTCTTCAGTTCCGTGCAGTGCATAAAGTAAGAGAAGACAGACGAAAGGCAGGGAAAGGGACTCTTTGCAGAGAAAGGAAAGGAGAAGTATCTTTGTAAAATGTAGTTGAAATTTCATTGAAAGTCTTTATTAAATTTTTTTGGGATCCAACTCTCCCATATCCTGACACCCCGATTGTCTGTCACTCTTCAGAGTGAGAGCGAGGACACATACACACACACATTTGATGAGGATACACCCCATCAAGTCAAATCTGGATTGTACAAGGCCACCCAAAAATCTTTACGACATTCATAGTCAAAGGTTAGGCGGAGAGGTATATTGTTTGCCATAAAGGTCTACTTTCTCCCTCTTGCAACATTTGTCTCCAGGATTCTTCGAAATGTGGGCCCATGATATGAAGCACACCACTTATGACAAACTAGGGGAGTCTCAAGGGACAGTAACAAGAAAATAATGACAGCAAGATAGGAACACTTTTTTTGAAAATTTCGTGGAAGAACTACGACAAGGAATAAACAGAATTTACAGTAATATGACTAACTACTAATCCAATAATTTTCAAATTCTAAGAGAAAGTAACAACAAAATTGTACGTTAAATTGCCACCCTTGACAGCTCAGGAATCTCACAATTGGATTCTGACAGTGCCCCAGATTTTAGCTAGACAGTTACGGTATTTATTTATTCAGATCAACAACAAGAAATCTTTGAAGGTGGTTCCAGATGTTTCCCAAGTTAATAACAGAGCGACGTTCATTTCAATATAAACTGCTGACGACATGAAATTCAGTGTATTCTCTTTATGACATCTCACTCTGTCTCTGTCTCTTGATCATGGATCCTCCGGGTAGGACGCACCTGTCTCGGGTCCCTGACATCATCCCGTCCTCCTCCTCTCAAAATTTCTATTTTGGTTATAATCAGAAGACTGAGATTCGCCCTAGATATTTTTTCAAAAGAAAAAAATTTACACTTTATACATCCTGCCTCTCTTTCCCCTCCCTCGAGGGGTAGAGAGAAAGCAAGAGAAATTAGCTTTCTTTTGTGTCTGTATATTAGGGAGTGACAAGGAAATTAGGGAAAAGGGCAAATCAGACCATATGCTTGTTCTTTGTGTGTATTTTCAGCTTTAGGAATAAAAGAGAAAAAGAGCGGAGCGTTTCTTGCATTCTAAATGTTAATGCGTGTGTGTGTTGGAGAGAGAGGGAGGGAGGGGGACTAAAAAGTGGATCTAGATTCCCCAACAGATTTCAATAGTCTGGAATGTCAGTGTCAGTACACAACTACTTTTCTTCTCCTCCCCAGTCTTTATACATAAGGACTGATAAATGCGGAGAAAGCGAGGGAAAACGTGAGAAAGAAACTAATGGAAGATTTGAGAGGATAACATAATCTAAACAAATGTACTAGCAGTACATATATTATTTACAATAAAAAAAGATGGAAAAGGGGCGGGGTTGATCTAAGTGGATATTCAAATTCACCACGTGTTCCCACTCCTCTTACTTTTATTTTTGGGAAAACAGGAGCATTACCTTCTCCCTCTTACTTTCTACTTTAATAACCAAGAGAGAGAGACAGAGAGAGAAAAGAAAGACTGGCATTATAGCTGCGCAAATTTTTGAAGGCATGACTTTCACTCTTCATATTCTTACTCTCTTCCATTATAAACAAGAAGAAAGACAGGGGGAGACGTGTTTATGTGTCGGTGAAAATGTACACTTTCCCTCTCATCTTGTGTACTGTTGTTGTACTTTTCCACCTGCTAGCTCTTTGGAAAACTCTGCTCCGACTCTCACTACAAAATTAAAGAATGAAAAGGATTCATTCGAAATTAGAAATAGAAACAGTCTTCCCTCCACACACACAATATAGTACATATACCGTAGTCAGTACGAATTTGTCCTAGTCTCTCTTTCCGAGATGAGACAGAGTATGAATCGGTCGTAACAAACACTCATCATTGTCATTCTTAAACAAGTTTTTCCCTTTTCAAAGACTCAAAATTTTCCGAGAAGTTTTCCTCTCATAAATACATAGCAGAACGCCACTCCAAATAGAAATAATCAAGAGTCTCTCTCTTTGTTCTTTTCCAATCTCTATCATCACAAACGGACACAATACACAATCCAGTCTGCTGAGGACTTAATTTTTTTCCCTTGAACTTTCTTCTCATCCACTTGGAAGTGGAAAACAAGAATTTGAAAGCACTGTGTGGAAACAGTATGCTTGGAGGAGGATCCGGGGAAATGGATTGTTCAGAAGGAGGAGGAGAGGGAAGAGCAAAAGAAGAGGTAGACGAGACGAGTGGAGTGTGTAGCAGGTACAAAAGTAAATTTTAAGCTCCTTTTTTCCGTGAGCTTTCCAAAAGAGTTGGACATGCATAGACTCACTGAAAGAATAAGAAGCATTTCAAAACACATTTCCACCCAACACACACACACACTTTCTCTTCCTTTCTCTCTTTGTATGTGCGTTTAGACCGATCGTCTCCCCCTCTCCTCTCCTTTGCTTGCTTTGTTAGTTTTCCGTGAGGAGGTTCAGACGGAATTGAAGTGAAGGAGACAGGAGAGAGAAAGGAGGGAAAAGAGCATGATGGAGAGAGAAGAATCAACCCTGACCATCACTCTTTCTCTTACTTTTACTTTTGTGTCTGTATATTTGTGTGTGTGTGTGCTCAGTCTAAGCTGGTAGAATTATCTTATTCTATTGGTACAGTCTACACCACACATACTCTTCCAAACTCCCCTCAATTTCCCCCAATTGAGATGCAGAGCAGAAATACCTTTAACACTTTTCTTGGGAACTTGTTTCCTCTTTGACTTTCCTCCTTCCATCCCATCGTGCGTCCGTCTTTCTATATGTCTTTATTCTCCGTCAATTCCAATGTGTACCAATATGCACACTCCCCAATCCACACACACAGACACAGACGCACGGAAAGCACAAGGAAATAGTCAAGCTTTTTTTCTTTCTCTTATACTGAACTCAACTACCTTCATCGTTTGTCTACCTATTCCCTCTCACCAAATTTACTGAGGCTAATGCTGCAGTTTACAAAACTAGAATTTTCTCTCTCCCTCTCTTTGTACACACTGCCTGTGTACATATAAGTATACTCTCTTTTCTTTTCTCCTTTAATTCCCACTTTCCCTCTTGCTTCCCTGAAACACTTTCCCCTTGTGTCTTTAGCAATGTACCTTGTAATCAGCTCGAGTCACTTCACTGGGGAATCCTTCAATCTTTCTTTCCCTTTCTATTATTTTCTCTCTCTTCCTCTATTAGGCTACGCCAATTCTGACTCTCCTCACAGACAACGTCTGAGTAGAAGGGCCATCAGGAAGGGATAGGGGTCATAGAAGATAACACTTTCCATTTTACAAAAATCTTTATCATGTAAATCCAATTCTTTTTGTACACTACACTCATCACAAACAACTACGTGGAAAGAAATGAAGGCAAAACGATAGAAAATTTACCACAATTCTTTTCACAGTATATCTGGATCAGTATTGCAAATGTAAGATTAAAATTTGCTAGATACGTTAAATCCTAAAATTAATTTCGATATTGTAATTAATTTCCCGTATTTCAAAAAATCTACACTTTCTACGATTCTAATCGTCAGTGATTTACAAAGTATAAAAGAATAGTTTCACCCATACAGGGAAATTTGGAAATAGTTAATTTTGTTGGATTATTTTATAATCACTAACACAAATAACAAAGGAAATCATGAGCGATCAGAAGTGAACGTTTAAAAAGAACTTTATTTTTTAAACAGATTTTCCATCATATGCTTTCCTTCCCAACTGTTACACTCATAAGAGAAGTACCTTAACGGTGTACGCAAGGATTCTATATATTTATACGGATTTATTAATGTAAAAAGAGAGAGAAAGTGGAATGTAGAGACAGAGTACTGTGTAGTCGTCCGCACCCATCCTTCTATGAATATTTAAAAATAATCTGACCAATTTATTTTCATAGCAGCAAAAAGTCCAGAATAAATTTCCCTCCTTCTCTTCCTCCTCCTTGGTTTAGGGACAATATTTTAGTCCAAGATGAATTACACTTGGAAATATTTACGAGGCTAAAATAATCCAAAGCTCTCAATATATTAAGGTATACATTCTGTGCTCCTTCACTTTCTTCCTCTCTTCCTTTCCCCATCTCTACATTTACGACTAACTTTCCCTGCTCCTGTCCCACTTTCACCAGTCCGCCCAGCCCATGAGAAGCGGAGACAAGTCTCATGGAGAAAAAAAAATGAACAAGATTTACAATCTTTTCCAGCTCAAAAATCCTTGTGTCGTCGTACAAAAACTTGCACTTTCCACATCTTTATAATGTAAGATACAAAGTTTGTACACACACACTCTCTCTCTCATATACCACATAATAAGAAGCGACCACGTAGGGTATTCATTCTTTTGCCGTTCTTCCTACCTCCTGCACATTTTATCCAGTACTTCATGCGTGACTTTCCCAACCGAAAAACTCTAGCAATATTTTGGTATACCTTTTTTTCTCCATGAAGTTGTACTTGGTTCACATTTAAAACTTTAAGCATATCCTTCAAATAAGCAATATAAGAGAGAAATCTTTGAATGCACTTCAAGGGAATACAAGGGAAAGTCTGTCGAGCTTACAGTTTGAAAGTGAAAGTCATAATTTGTCCATATTTTTCCTTCTCTCTGGGTCCACCCTCTCACATCCACACACATACAAGGCTCAAGTATTCTGCGGAAGGGGAAAATGTGTAAAAGAGAAAGTGCAGAGAAAGTGTGTTTGCTTTAATATTCCTGTACTGTGTACGTCGGGTACACTCCACTCCGCACGGAGAAAGTATAGTGAAAGGTATTTGAGAGTGCAGACATAATTGAGAATTTGTAGACTGGTACTATGTATATAAAGAGGGGAGGAGGAGGAGGAGTGCAGAATATTACATAGAACCATTCTTGTAAAACATGAGGATCCATATCTCCCCGAAATAGCCAAAAGAAGAAAAGATTACTTTACATAGCGCACTAACTTTACATACACTGTGTATCCTACACTGCCTACTATGCTTCTAATACCCACAGACACGCATACAAAGAGAGAGGGGGAGGAAAGGAGATGAATGTACGATCTCTGTTTATGTTCAGAAAAGTGTGAAATGGATGGAAAATGTGGTCTTTGGTCTACGCTCTTCATATTCATCTTGAGTCTCCTTCTCCTCTCTTTTTGAAGGGAAGAAGACCTCCATATTTTTATTGTGGAGAAACAGAAGAGAGAGAGAGAGTGAGTGAGGAGTAGAGTACATACAAAAATTTTCTCTATCCCTCCTTCATATTATATCATGGATGGAGGAGAAAGCGATGGAGAGGGGGAGTATGAAGCTTGGAGGAATCTACGTGTGCGGCTCAGATGTTTTCACACAGGAAGAACTCCATCATAAATGATATGCATGTTGTGCACCCAGACAGAATAACCGCCTCCTTTTATTCTGTCTGGCCAGACTTGAGCAAGTTTGTACGAGAGTGAAAGTGAGTGTGTGTGTGTGGATACAGATAGACACACACATGCATTTCAACAAGGTAAATCCGCTTGGATACACATACAAATAGGCACGTAATGCCAGCTTAAATTCCACCCCACTCAACTCCCGTCTCTCTCTTTCCTTTCTCTCTCCCTCCCTCCTTCCTTTGGTAAGGAACTTTGACAGGGGAAACAAAATGGACAGTAGTAAAATAAATGGTTTATCAACTCTATATCTTCTCTATCTTCCTCATTTTTATATCACAGTATATATGTGTATAAATTATAAAGAATCTTTTGATATTGCTTTCTTTTTTATGAAAATTCAACAAAAAATTTTTTTATATGATGAACATGTTTCAAAACTATGAATCCTTCCTTTTCCCTTTATATTCTATTCTTCTTCCTCTCTTTCTTTCTTACACAATCTCCATGTTTAAATTCACGGCAGACCTTCATCCATATGAAATCTCCGTTTGGTAATAAAATCCAAGCGTTGACTCTCCCAGGACAGAATTTCAATTTTCAATGTATTTCCCCACTTTTTCCTCTCTTTCTCTTTCTCTCTCTCTGTTCTCCTCCTACCCTTCTTCGTCCCAGATTTCCAATTTTCATCCTCTACTTCTGCTTTCTCAACTATTTTCCCTTCCTATAAAAATCCAGACAGAAAAAAAGTTTTACATATTGACACTACATTAAATACACCATGTCTTCTCTCTGTACAATATTCCAAGTTTTTCCTACACTACAAGTTCAAGTTTCCTCACAGAGTTGTCAGGAGGAGGAGGAGGAGAACTCTCCTCTTGAAGAAGAAAGTAGCCCAAAAAGAGTGGTTGTACAATACTGTGTATGAATCCTAACTGTAAAATCCAGACACCCCAGCATTTTTTCACAAGCATTTATTTAAACAGTTGAGCCCTATTTTCCCCATAAAAGATAAGGCTCATTCTAACCCATCTTTTCATCATATCTGAAGGAGGAGGAGAAAGAGGGGAATGGGTATGAGTTGGAATAATAGAGTAAGGATTGTTCATGAACTTTTGCAATTCTTTGGAATTATTCCCATTCAAACCTGTCTATTTTTCGCTCCTCAAAGCCCAGCTTTCTCCTTGTTGTGTAAACAAATTCTACATTTCCTGTCAGCAATAAAATGACACAAAAAAATGTTTAATCTTGTTAAGTGACTGTCACACTTCGTTCTACGCATTGCTCTTTCTACGGTAATAAAATTTAAAACTTACCCTGTTAAAATTGTGAAGAATGTTTTGAGACTGCCAATTTAATTTAAGAACGTGGCAATTCTAATGGTTGGCTGTCGACAACAGGGAAAGAATGCCTGGAGGGTTAAGAGAGAGTGAGTGGAGGGAATGGTTGTGAAGGAGAAAGTGGTTGGAATGAGGGAGAGGAGGGAAAATGGAGGAAAGGAAGTGGAGATAATAAGCAGAGCATGGACCTGTTGAATGAATTTGGGCTAAAAATTCATCTACAGACCGGAGGGTTGGCTTGGGTGCGTTTAGTTGACGGAAACGACCTGTTGAGTAAAAACCAGTACACACTCTCTCTCCTCCCTCAGCTCTGCAGCTATGGTGTAGTCGGTGTGTGGAGACTGGGAGAAAGGAGCTCAGTCAATGAAGGTTTTTGAAGGCCCTCTGCCTTGTCTTGCCGTTGACTATGTTTGTACTCCTGACTGCTCTACTTGAGAGGAAGAGAAAGTGTGGGAAGCTTATGGCTTTCATCTATTTATTCTAGTTTAATGAAATGTGGAGAATTGGAATTTATTTTGGGAATTATTCACTCATCTGTACCGTGAACGGGATTAATGAAGCCCTTTGAGGAAAATGGGTGTATGAGCGAATCAAAAATAAAAAGCTACATATGGAGAGAGAAATAATCATGTAAATTAAAAGGAATTATCAGATCTGCACTGCTATATCTGGAGAGCGGGTCATTTACAGTTTGGCGGAGCCTGGAAGGTTCACTTTCATGTGTTTGATGTGTCATTCATTCATATAGTGTGTGAAAGTGAGGTTTTATTTTTCATTTACTCTAGTCTCCATAAATAAACTGTTGATTTTTGTGTTGACGCTTTCTCCTGCACTTTCACTCCACTTTAACGTGGAAAAACGTGAAGCAAGGAATGTTAATTATACTACGAAAATGTTGGTTAATATTTAGTATTTACTTTCTCCAAAAAATGGAATTTTCAGTGTCATATAATTTTTTTTAAAAGAAATCTTTTAATAAGTGTATTGGTCTTTTCTTTAAAAAAAGCATGTTAATTAAATTAGGTTTAATGGTTAAATTGTGTTATTGCTATTTAACACGGCAGTGGGCATTCATCCCAGGAAATGAGGTTTTCCTTTCTTTCAATTGACATTGTCCATACATTATTCAAAGTCTCTATTCTTGAATGTGTAGAAATGTCCTTTGATATACTGGAGCTACAGTATACAATTTAGGATTTTCCCTCGGTTAATCTTCTCTTTCTCCACATTTAAAATGGAATTAGGACACTTAATTATTCCACTGAGATACAAGTGAATTTCTCACTCTCTCTCTGTCTTTGTGTTTTGTGTGTGTGTGTGTGTGGGGAGGGAGAGGAGGACGAGAATGTCAGGATTTGCTTTTATTGTGAGACTGTTTGCAATCAACACCTAATTTGCCATTACGTAAGGAAGGAAAACATAGTTTAACCATTTGCTTAGAAATGTCTCAATTGCAATGTCAATGCTTTGGAGTCTCTGGAGAAAGGGAAGTTAGGAAGGGAGATATATAGGACAAGGGATTACATTAGCCCTGGGTCTACTACTAGTTGCTCTAACAAGATGACAACCAGTTTGAGACGATCGTCCTTCTCTCTCCCTCACCAAAAGACGACAATGCCTAATGGAAAGATTGAGGTTGTGAGTGAAAAGACATGTTCATTTAGATTGCCTAGTTAGAGACTGTTCAGGGAAAAAGGCTAGTACACACACATCACAACCTCACTTTCTCTCTCATCTTACCTCAATCTTCTCCTTCCTCCTTCTCTTGTTTTCTACATTGTGCAAAACGAATTTCCCAACTCCCCCCCCCCGTTTCCTTTCCTTCCTTTCCAGTGAGGATCGGAGACGGATGATGGAATTTAATACAAAACCCTTCCAAAAATAATTATCCCTCTCCAATTAACCCAATTTCCAATTATTAAAGGATATGAACTTTCTCGTTTAAATTGTGGAAAATAAATGGACTGTCATTGTTAACCCAAAACCATTTCCAAATTTGTGGGGGAAGGAAGGTGGACTGATGAAAATGCAATGGAGAGCAAAACCAAATTCACACACACACAAAGTCAAATGTATTGTGCATTGTACGACCAATTTAATTTTGATTTTGACAAGGAACTTTAATTAATTGTATCTCTCGCGCTTGTGACACACACACGTAGATCTATTCAGTATGAAACTGTACATTTCCTAATGGTTCACACAAAAACACTCTTTCTCTATCTCGTAGAAATTCTCAATAGAAAATTATCATTTCATTGTGGCGTGGAGAGAGACGGGTCCGAAACTGTAGTCGCCACCATTGTTCAGTGCACTTGAATTAATTACAGTTACAATT
This sequence comes from Pygmarrhopalites habei, assembly GCA_009870185.1. NCBI lineage: Eukaryota > Metazoa > Arthropoda > Collembola > Symphypleona > Arrhopalitidae > Pygmarrhopalites > Pygmarrhopalites habei. The sequence continues at coordinate 13,558 of WJFB01000148.1, forward strand.
AATTGTCAAACAAACAATGTGTTGATTCGACCGGAATCAAATCAGGACACGTCATTGGGCTGAATGCGTGGGTGTATGTTTGTGTGGGGTGGCTCCTTCTGATGTGTAATTCTGTGGTTTGACGGTTTATAAAAAGAAATTCCGGGTAGTCTACGTTTTCACTCTGCCCTGTTCATTGATTTCATGTATTGATTCCAGACAAAAATTTGTTTTGTACAGAATTTTTGTACTCCCTGATTTTCATACATCACAGATGTCCTTGAAGCCAGACAGAGTGTAATATAAAAGTTTGGAATTGTAATAAAATTTACTGAGTAAATTATGGATTATAAATAATTAAACAACATTTGATTTTTTTATTCGAATTTACAATGAAAGCTATCAACGTTTTATGATTTATATTTGAACAAACTTTTTGAGTAATTTAGAACATTTCAAGAATGAGAATTGGAGACTGGATATAGTTTAATTGAGTTAGAATCTTCAATTGTATTTTGTATCGTTCCTCATTCTCATTGCTTTGCAAACTGAGCGCGTATTAAAGGATTGACAAAAGAGAGAGAGTGAGAGACTTAAGTAGAGGGGAGTGAAAGCAGACTGGAGAAATGAAAAAAAGTTCCCTTCCCTCTCTTTGGGTCTTGATCATGGCTGACGTATCATGTAAAACTTTTTCAATTTCCGGTTCTCAATAGATTCATATCAGGGAATTGAGTGAGAGAAGAGACAGAGAGATAGCAAAAGGAATGAAATGACTGCCTCACAGTTAAAAACAAGCTGTATGGGTGGCTTTCTCTCCCTCTGTCGCCATAGCCATAGTTCTACTGTAGAATCCTTCCTTTTTATATAATCATCCTCGGGAGTCTATCCTTTCCTTTTGAGAAGCACATTTTCTCTGACTGTCTGACAAAGTTCAATCCCAATAATCTCTCCCTCTTCCTTTCCCTTCCAATTTCTACTTCAATCCAACGATACACTTAATGTACTCCTATGACAACTCAAATCCTTCACCTCCTTACCCGTGTCTACTCCATCCTGTCCAATTCCTTTCAACAGAATATTCTGGAGTACCACACACATCAAATCTGGACGAACCAAATATCTTGAATCAGTTGAAGTATTAAAAACAATAATTCTTTTCAAATCAAATGTTTATTTTTTCCTTACATAATTTTTTATGCAGATGGAGTGTACACATTTTCCCACGTGTGAATCAGTGAAAAAAGTTTATGATCTTAATAAATACAATAATTCCGCTTGTGGCTACACTTGTGTTGTGCAGAGACATAAATTATGGCCAGTTTAAAATAGTTTTATGCACGATCGTAAAACGTACAGTAGACACTTTCAGATTGACTGCTTTCTCCTTCATTCGAGGACGGAATTTCGTCTCTTCGAATATTGTTTCGTGAGAAGTGTAGTTTCTAGGGTCGAGAGGTCAGTTAAGAGTTTGATTCTTCGCTTAAGCTTCGTCACACAAATAATTAAAAGAACTTTTTCTTGAAAATTATGAGTAAAAACGAGTCACAATAGTCTAGTCGTATTTACACGTTTTAATAGAAAACTTACGCATATTCTGAAATTATCCCACACTCAATAAATCCAAAAAAACGGAAAAAGTGTGTGTGTGACACAAACATTGTGTCGAAAGAGACCAGAGAGAGAGAGAAGCTCCCATGGTTTAATAAATCAATTCATAGGTTCTCCTCCGATTGGAAAAGAGTCCTCCAATAAAATTCTCACAACTCCTTTCCTCCACACAGACACAAAATGGCATTAGAAACAGGAGAATCTCGTATCAAGAAATAATGAATACCACACACACACACAAATACTTGGCCCTTTTTTTCTGGGAAACTGCTAAATGAAAAAGATATTACACACGATCACTCCTGCTTTTGTGTGTGTACATGCAGAGAAATCGTGATTTGTATTATTTGTGGAGGAGGAAGGCGAGAGGAGAAAGAGAAAGGGAGGAGAGAGTTGGCCATGAGTCAGAGAAAACATTCTCAATTACAATTAGCGTGTGTGTGTGTATACGTATGTGTGGAGTAGTGTTTTGCTGTCTTGATTTCCAGAGCTCTAGTCCGGGTAGCTCCAATCCTTCTTTCTTTGGTTGGCTAGGAGCTGGTGAAAAAACGGGGAAAGGGTTTGAGTGGTCATCATAATACTTGCTCGTTTGATCAATACACTCTCCACACGCAAATGTGCAATAATCCTGACCATTAAGGCCTCCCTTCACATACATGTCCACCGTACTCTTGTGTGTGTGTGCATACAGTCCCTAACGCAAAATAAACATTTTTTTCCTACCGAGTTTCTTTTGCCCAAGTCCGCCATTTTTATTGAATTTATTTGGGCATCAGAACCAAAACGAAAGCAGAATTACACAGTGTTATTTTAATTGCTACCAAAAAAGACTCAAGTTTAATTAAAGTGACGTGAAGATAATTTTTGTGAGCAATAAGACGGTTTAACTGTGTGAAAAATCAAAAAAACCCTTTCTTCTTTTGTTTTGACCAATAAACGTTTAATTCAAGCCAATCAGATATACGTCGACACTGAATTCTTTACTGAAATTTCGTTCATTTTGATAGAAAGATTTTTCTTGTATATTTGCGGAAGGGGTGTGTATATGTGTGTGTATGTCTCTCCTTGTCTACATTTCCATGGCTTCTAAATCCCCAAACAGACGCATATGTACCATATTCTTTGGAATAAATAGGCCCATTGCATGCATCCTTCTGTATACTTGACACACACCACACACACACACACGCTGTATCATGTTCTTTTGAAGTACAAACGTAGTTTTATATATACCTGTACATGTGCGTCTGTGTATGTACTGAGCTTTCTTTTTGTAAATCATTCCACCTTTTAATACACACACACACACGTACACAAAAAAGAGGTGGCTCCATTCCTGCCAAAATAGTCGATTTCGTATGGTTTACAACATAGAAAAATTTTCATGCTTCAACTCTCTATCGCAGCATCAAATGGAGGATCGCATCATGTTCCGTCATTTAAATTACATCTAATATATTCCCCCACCTTCCTTCTACACCACCTCCTCTCCTCTCCTTCGTCCCCCCTCTTTTGTACATATCGATTTTCATACTCCTGTTTGTATCTACGAAGCTCCCACAAATTCACACACACACACACTCACTCCCTTTCACCCAGTAGCGAATCTTTTTTGCTTATTAAAAATTGGCTCCTTTTGCAACCTCCTCTCTCTCTCTTTTCTCTCTACCTCAAAGATTACGTTAGACGCAGTGCGTGTGAATGCGGCAATTGACACACATTGAATTCTAGAGGCTTCAGTTTACAAATCTAGTCTCTTCCAACGTTCCAACACACGCACAGCTTTTCAAAGAGTGAAAGAGAGAGTAGAGAGAGAAATCGGAGAAAGAGAAAGAAAGGAGGAGATGACCATAAATTGCGTTCAATTGTCGTTGCACGAATATTTTGAAGGTACTCAAGTGTGTGTGTGTGTGTGTGTGTGTGTGTGTGTGTGTGTGTGTGGTGGAGAGTGAGCATTATATTGTCTTTCTGTTCTGTACGATTTTCTTCTTTGTTTCTCCGAAAAGGATTTTTGGATCCAAGTTATGGTCAGATGGATGTACAAAAACACATTTTTATATTGAAAGTGTATATGCAGGATGTGCAGAATGTGAGGAAGGAAGGATGAAGAGGAAGAGTTGGTGAATATAGAAAGCATTTTTACAAATGACGACTTAGCCCTGTCTTGAAAGTACATTTGTCCTTGTTCAGAACATCGGCCTTTATCTTAGAAAAAGGAAATATATCGACTGCCATTAGTTGAAAGTCTTTCGGAAATCTATGTGAGTTCTGTACATGTGTGTGTGGAAGAGAGAGGGAAAGAGAGAAAGGGATGGGGGGAATGGGGATTGGAGACAGCTACATTTTATATATATACTTATATATCCCATCTTCAGGACACACACACTTTCACTCTCTCTCTCCTGTTGTACTGTGTAGACATGGGAGATATGTGTGTGTCTCGGGCATTTGAAAGCCTCTGGACCGAGTTCTCGTCCTGGTCACCCATAATATATTATTGGCCTTGTCCCTCCTCCATTCGGCAATCGGCCCATGGAGAAGAATGGGGAGACAGGGAAAAAGCATGCTATCCACCGATTTATTTCCATGTACAATTCTATGTACATGTGTATTGGCCAGGGAAAAAAAGAGAAAAATACGAAAACTGTACCTACTGGGCTGCCAAAACCCTCCACACACATCCATGTATAAATGTGAGGGACAAAATATTTCTACTTCCAATCCTGTCTGACATTCAATTTCCAAAGACAACTTTTGTTTCGAAAAAAAACACACGGGAGACTTTCATGTTCAAAAAAAGTGAGAGAGAAAAATATGACTGTTTAATCAAACTTAAAATCAAATTACATTGTGAGAGAATTGTCACATGCTCAACATTTCAAAACACGATTTAATACGCTATCAAGAATTTTATAGTCCCACATTTTATTTATTTATTTGCGTTTTAATATTATCTTTATTATCCTTTGTCCACTGACAAAGGGAAAAAGAATCACGTCTAAAAATTGAATTTATATTTAAGTAAAATTTGAAGCTGGACATTCATTTAAATGAACTTACGTAGAGTCATTACAAAGTCAGCTTCAATCGAAAGGAGGAAGTCAAAAGGCACTAAGGGACAATTTTGTAGATCTTAAACAAAACACTTTAAGATTGTTACCAAAAATTAGGGATTGACAATGACCTTTTCCCTTGTCCTCATGAATATTGTGGGTCATTGTCAGAAGGATGATGTATTAAAGTCATTTTAAAAAACATTGGGTCGAGATCTTTTGTCTTACATGATTAAGTGTAGTTTTATGGGCGGGTGAAAACTCTGATGGTGTACATGAGTCAATTTTTGAGTTTTCTGATCTTTCCATTTTTTCCCATTTGTCCTTTGATGAAAATAAACTTGGGTTTTCTATTGCACAAGACGAATGAATTTCCATAATAACCGAGAATGAAAGAGTGTACTATTTCTCATTCTTTAAATCATCACATTAGTCAGGCGAGGAGGGAGAAAAAAAAGCAGCAAGAAAATTGAGGGTAATGGCAAGCAGTGAAACACACACACACACACTCTCACTCACTCATTCACTAAGGAATGGCTTAAGTTGGGGGAAAGTTGCGTGCAATAAGTATAAAAAAAATTGTCACGAAAATATTTTATTTACATCTCCCTCTTGCATCTAGTTACGTGCTCATAGGAGGGTAATAATAATAATACAAAATTTCAACAAAAAATGATTAGACGGAGTTCCTCCTCCTCCTCAACCTTCACTCGACTCGGTGTGACGGATAGCTCACATTAACTTTATGTTTATGAATGCATTTTTCTCAAGAATATTTTTTTTCACAAAAAAACCAAGGGGAAAACACTTTTCTTTGTCTGCTTCTTATACCTGATAACTTCTTCCACATACAAACACGACGACTGCATAACACCAGAGGAATCGTATAGTGTGTTACATGTGGTGCATGAGCAAAATAGTGCATGCAAATATAAATTCTCTCTTTCTCTCTTAAAGATTCAATTCTCATTGGGTTTCTCCTCCCTTCATAAAATACATTCATAAATATATGTAATACGCATACATACGATACCGTAAAACATTATTTTTTATAACAAAACACCGGGTAGTTAACAGACATTATTTAACAGTGCTAATAAATCAAACTCATAGACATCCACTGCATACTTAATTATTCGTGAAGTGTGAATCACAATTACGAATTACTGAAAAGAAAATTCCACATTTTTATTTATTTTTACTTTCTACGTAATAACTAGCAAAATGCACACTTTTATTTGTAAAAATTTACGGTACCTGTGAAAACACAGGAAGATCCAAGGGGGGAAATGAGTGCGAAGGATTGATAAAAAATTTTACGGTATTTTCTACCTCACACCTCGTCTCCGTCCCTTTTCAACATTATTAGGGCATTGAAAGGGTGGTGCCTTGAATAATGTGAAGAACATTAATAGTTCCAGACACACACACACGACTGTACAGAGATATGTCATATTTTAAATTCCACTGTCAACTATATACATATTTTGGTGGTGTGTATGTACATACAGTAAATGTATTCATCTCATTTTTTAGGTAGGTAAAAAAGAGGAGAAAGAGGGAGAGAGGTGGGGTAGTGCTTGAAGGCAAAGAAAACTCTTCTCTTTAATATTGTCTATTATCCTCCTCCTCGCTTATAATGCACGGCTAAGATGAGGGAGAAAAGGAGACTTTCTTTTACAACCAAACACACCTCCTTTCTCCATTCAAAAAATGGTTACGGAGAGAGTGAGAAAAAAAGTGTGCGGAGAAAGTGTTGAAAAAGAAAATGTTGCTACTAGTGCTACGTACACACACACCACGTACACAGAGGTGTACAGGGTTTACTAGAAGAGAGAGAAGAGAGAGTGGGGAGAATGAGGCTATTCCTTCTACACATTGAACCAAATAGGTTTTTATTGGCCCGCCATGCAAAGATATTTTATTAATGATAATCATACTATGCACGCTTATCACCCCTCCTCCTCCGCCCCCTCCACCACCACCCCTCCTTTTCTCCCCATTGCCCTGTGTGTGTACAATAATAATGGTGTAACGTGGAGAGAATGGCTCCACTTTTTCTGTAATGTACATTTGAATGGAACGACCATGGCGGTATAAGTGTAAGGAGGAGCAATGACTTCCCTTCTCTCTCGAGATGGTGGCATCTAATGTAAAGCGCACAAAGGCAGAGTGTGTGTGTGTGTGTGAGTAAACATGGTTATTTTCTTCACGAGAGAAAGAGAGGGAAAAAAATTGTTGAGGGAGCAAATAGAGGCTGACGATAAAAATGAAAATGAAAAAAGTCTAAAGTGCAGAGTCGTTCCCGTCGCCCCTCTTTTTTGTGGCTCCTTTCTCCCTCTTTCTCTCACTCGCTTTCTCCCTGCTTTCATCAACAAGGACACACAAGCGACAATGACAATCGTCTCACTTTTTCATTGTGCCAAGAGTGTTGATGGAGGAGGAGGAGGAAACGGAGTAAGCCCACATTTTGAAAGAGCTTCTTTTCTTGTATAAAAATTGCCCTTTCTTTTTATTCAGGATTTACGTGATAAAATTCTTTGTTAATTTTTGATGGAGGGATGAAAACTAGGCCCACCATTTTCTTTTAACTGGGAATGAAGAAAAGAAGATAAATATAAATACATGGCTACAAATGTTTTTTTCTGAAATGGTTATCTGGACAACTCTGAAAAATTCCTTTCTCTAAATTGTCGTAAATTTAAAATTATTTGGTCAAACTGTTTAATAATGAGAAACTTGTTACGAAGAATTGAACATGTCCAGGCATACCGTTGACAAGGATATCCACACATACTTAATTTTGGGTTATCCTCACTCACTCCAGAGTCTGGAGTGAAGAGAGAGAGAGAGTGAGTGTGTGGGTGTTGAAGGGGTCATTTTATTTATTTATTTAACCACTGGTTCAATATGTGTATGTTTTGGAGCAAGATCTTACGGATGTTAATGACAAGAGGAGATTGAGAAAAGCGGCTGAAAGCCCTCTTTCTTCTCTCTCTCTCTCTTGTGGCCATCTTTTTCTGTAGAGCAAAATAAAAGAAGGAGGAAAAAAATCCGAAGAGAGGAGGAGGAGGGGAAGAAAGAGTGTCTGTTTGTCGGCAGATGCGTCTTGAGTTAATCGTGTCAATCTCCTTTCAAACATTTTATTTCGCTCTCTCTCTCTCACTCTTCTTCTTCTTCTCCCCCTTTCTCTGTCTATTTTCACATGTCTACAATGTATTCTCCTAATAGTAAGTACTGATTAGAAGAAGACGAACGTTCGAATTATAGCTTGTAATACCCCCTATCTCTCTTCCCTCCAACACACACATACATAAGGAGAGAGAGAGAGAGAGAAAGGCTCAACATCTATGTAATGTAAGCGTTTTATCTTTACACAAGTTAAACTCCTTGTAGTCACAATACGTACACAATACACAACATAAATGTCTATATACATGTATGTATGTGGGTGGTGGGAACTGGGAGGGTGAGCCAAGGGAATCAAGACAGTTTTAGAGTCAGGTTTGAGTGGAATAAATTGATAATTGATTTTCAAGTCCAAAGTGTAACAAATGTTTTTTTCCTGGAGAAAGTTTTAAAAGGGATGTTCAATATTTGAATTTATTTTAGAAATGTCTGAATTGGATCCAAGGGATTAACATCAAAGTTATGTATTGGAAACCTGGGTTCACCCTCGTGAGTCTTCATGTGAAATATGTGAGTATACATAAGTACAGTGCATGTGTGTACATCTAGTAGGCTTTTTTCTTTATAAGGAGGATTTCACCTTCGCTGCACAAACTTCTACCCTGCCTTTATCATCTTGTGTGTGTCTGTGTACTTGCACTATCATATAATACAATACATATATAATATCCTTTAAGGCAATTCTATCTATGTAACTACACAGATAAGCGTCTTTTTTTTCTTCCTCTCTTTCTCTTCTTTACTGTTTTTTCTTCCTTTGCTTCTTCTCGGGCTTTTCTTCCTGGGCAACTCTTCGTCTCTTTTAATGCCTTTTATTTTTCATTTGTCTTTCTGTAAACTTGGTTTTTCTCCCTCTCCCTCTCTTTCTCTCTCTCCGAGAACCAAAGATAGAGAGAAAGAACCATTCACATCTCATCCAACCTCTATCCTCATATGAGTTGCCTCTTTTTTCTCTCGTCCCCTCTCCCACCATTACTTTTGTCACGTCCAAACACAAAACAGTCACAGACACACACAATTGACAGGACAAAAGGGGAAAGGGCAGAGAAAGCTAGTTATTTCGGGGAGGAGAAAGAGAGAAACTCTTTCCATTTCACTGCATTCACTCATTTAACCTCATTCTTTCTATATAATTCATTACAGATTAACACTCCAAGGAGACAAAGAAAGAACTGGGAGGATCGGGAAGGGAAAGAAAATTCAAATCACAAACACACACAAACATTTTGATTGCACAAATTTTCCACGTCTCCTATCCCTCTACAAAGATAGAGAGAGATAGAGAGAAAAGAGAAAGTGGTTGGGATGAAAAGACAATCCACAAATAATTGACAAGAATATTTTTCCAAAATTCGTTTTTATTCCCTGTATGAACAAAAAGCCTTCTCAAAAGTCATTCCCTCAGGGACGGTGAAAGTTTGTTATGTCATCAGAAGAAAAATTCATTGTTAGCATAAGGCCAATTTGAAATCAATGCTGCTTCACATATTAAAGACTCTCAGTTAAGTTGTGGAAGAAATGTTCAGTCATTCATTGTGTGGTACCCACCCACCCACACAGCCCACAGTGTACAATGGAGTTAAATTGAAAAGGAGAGTCGTATAAACAGAAAGAGAAAGGGAGGATGGTGGGTGTAAATAAAGACTAGTTGCTTCCACATATCAATTATTCAAGAGGAGCATTTTAAAGTCTCTAGACTTTTGTCTCTTTCTTCACTTGTCAGAGAAACCACACCACGACCGGCTTGAGGCTCATTGTGAGTCTGAATTTCCGCATCTGACTGGAAAGTACCGGGAGGGTTGTGAGCCTAAGCCTTTATCCTAGAAGGAAAAACTATATTTCTACTGTAGCTTACGTAGGTATGCTGTATGCGTATTCATTTTTCAACAATGTTTTCCATCATGATACAAAATGTTAATAAGGATCTTTAAAAGAGTATCTGATTCATATTCGTAATTTTCTTTTATCTCAGTTTCTCTTCACGTGGTCTGTCAACAGAAATAAAGACTACACACCCACAAACAAGGGAATAAAGGAAAGACCTTACATAAACTTGGAACGAATATCAATTAATTATTTGAATGTATTGACGGATAAGCGAGTGGTCGGAATAATTATTTCAAAATTGCGTACACAACTTTCCCCGGCTCCCCATTCTGTACTATCAACAGACGAGAATATACCTACTAAAGAGTGTGGGTTGTACCAAAATACTGCTACAACCGGAGGTAAACCATCAGATTTACATTTCATATTGCAATGAATTTTCCCTTTCCATCCAAAAACCATAGAATATACACTGCTTAAACACAATTATAGTATGTGTGTGTTTTTATTTAGCTCAGCCCCGAGTTTAATTAATAATTGAAAATGGCATTTTAACCTGTTGCCGGATTCGTGGAATCATTATGTTTTCTCCAAATCACCACACCAGCAGCATTGTACAGGGAGGGAGCGTAGAAATGCAATGAATCCAAAATTTAACGTACCAATGAATGACGAATGAGAGATAACAAAAAAAATTGTGCATGACTGTTTCCAGAATTGAGATCCGCGAATCCATCAAGTTGCTCAAATATTCCTACCTACCTGTTGTGTTATATTCGTAGGTAGGTAGATTTAGTTTGTACATTTAACTGCGAATTGTGGATGAATGCATTCCGAATGGGAAAATGAGGGGTCGAGTGAAATTCCTTTATGTAAATTTTTATTCCCTTGTACGTCAAACTTTTTTCTATTTTTTTCTTGTATGCCAGAGTTTGCCAGAGTATGAAACTGAGTAACATTTACGTGCACATTTTTCCATTCCGTATTCTACCCATTATAAGATACTATGAATAGGACTAGCATGACGTTTTTTCATATTGCACATTGATGACATTAGAGAAAGAGCGAAAAGAATGGATGAGCACACATGTTTTTTTTGGAAACAATTTGACTATATTTTTATTTTGTATTTTTTCAAGTCCAGTTTGAATACAATGTAGGCTGTGATTAGAGTAATTCTATGATTAGAAACTGAAGCAGCACAATGACAATGATACTTAATACACACAAATATCCGCACAATGTACTTTCATTTTATTAGATATTTTTTTAAAACCTTTTTTCCCTTCAACATCCGCGCACACACACACGCACACACCTTTCACATGTAAAGTAAAATCCCTTATCCCATCCTTCTATCACAATCAGAAAATGATGAGGGGAAAGCAACAAAGAATTATTGCCTGGATATTTTCCCATTTTTTAATAAACATTCATATTCAGTATAATTTCTAGTGTACTATTATTAAGTATATAATGATGATCCTCTTTCTCCTCCTCCTCCTGCTTATTCATTCAGTTTTGACGGAGGACGATATTAATATTATGTTGTGCACACTTTAATATAATATAATATATTTTATATATATATACTTTGTAGTCATACATATTCAATTTTCTTTTGTAAAGGTTAGACAGGTAATATCATTTTTTTACGTTTATTATTTCTCACCCGTCACTTTCACTCTTCGGTCGACGTGCGTGTGTACACTGTATGTATATATATAACATATGTGTGTAACCTAAAGTTAAAAGTACATTTACAGGAGAATAACACATCAAAGTGACACTCAGGTAGTTATGGTCAAATAGTTTCACATTTTTATATTTTTATTCATTTATCATATATCATCTTCAATCTTCTTCATCTTTCCTAATTAAATATTGGGAACTAAATTGAGAAGGGGACAAAAATTTTGTTGTTGTTTTTTAAATCTATACAATAAATATACAGTAGTATGGCAATATTTCGTATGTGTCTAAAATCTAGTGTGTGTGTAGAGTAGACAATGTACAAGTTGAAAAATATCATGTTTAATCTGTAAGACTGTCACTATGTATAATGTATATGGATGACTAATTATTACAAAGAATTATTCTTTTCAGTTGTAGTCGTTGTAAGGATAAGTATATTTTCACACTTTTACATGTTTTATTCAATTCAACCCTAAACTTTCTCTTCGTCCGTGTCAAGGTATTTCCCTTGTGGTCCACATTCATCTTTTTTTTATTAAAAACATTGATTAAATTGTTTATCCTTCAATATTGCTTTTCTTCTTCTCTTATTCTCTAGAGAAATTTAATATTGTTCACAGCCACACACTCACACACACGCCACATGGATGACATCAAGATGACAAAAATTTTTCAAAAAGACTAAATCGTAAGACACAAAGAACGGCTTTTTTGTATATGAGTAATTTAGTAGTGTAATATGACTAGCTAGTTTTCTATCCTCATTGAGTACATCAGAAATCTTTACAACGTTTACGCTCCACAAACATCAACAACGTTATTTTTGTAATTTTGAATTCTCAATCGTCCCAACAAAATGATTATAATAAATGTGGGTTAGTACACAGGGAAAGCAACGAATTGGGAGAAATCTTCAAGTTAGCATACTTTCACTTTGATCAAAATCCAAAGTCTTTTCCGGATGTCAAATGACTACATCATTTTCATTCGTGTATATTTTTATTAGAACAAATACGAATAGTAAACAGGAGTGAGGACGACATCACAATTTAAATTTTTTTTAAAATGACAACATTATTTACTCCTTACATTTCTTGACATTTAAAAATCATATGTAAACCTTTTTTCCAGTTTAATTTCCTCCTTCTTGTTCTAACACATTTTCGTCAAGTGTAAAACATGTTCTAGTTTTTTTGGAGACACTCATAAAATGAAAACTTGACACTTTTCGACGAAAACATTTCGTCATTTTCAATTAAAAGAAGCTGTTCTATTGAATTAAAATTTGATTTATTATTTATGCATCTGTGTTCATTATTTCCACAACAATTTAAAATGTGAAGGTGTGACTGTGTCTATTGAAAGATTATATGTTTGTAAAATGTATTGAGTAATAATCTCCACAATTTACAAAGCTGATGAATAATATTTTAAGGGTGTAAAACAATTTTTAACTCTTTCCTTTCATCCATATCCACATCAATTTGAGTGTCAGTGGAAGTGTCAATTAGTAGGTTTATAGACTGATTTTTTACCTCTTGTAAATACTTACTCATTATATTGATAGAAAATAGTTAGAAAATTAACCTACTCCTCCTTCTTCTTCTCCTCCTATTGGTAGCTTAACAAATCTTTTTCTTTCACTTTTTTGTATTTCATATAAATTGTCAAAGTTTAATACAAGTTAACTATTGGTTGTTGTTACTCTTCTTTTTTTCCTGGATAGAAGCACAGACAATATTGCTCACGGTTTGACATTGTTTCAGACAATATATATGTATAATCCAAATGTATACATATATACTATGTATAGTATTTTTCAGTATTTTGTTGTTTTCCCTATTATTATTTTCCCCTTAAGTATAGATCCATTTTATATCAGATACCTGTATATCATCATCTCCTTCTATTTAAATAGTTTGAATGGGTAGAGCACAGAAAAATACACTTAGCCTACTATTCTTAAATCTGGATTAATAGAAATGTATATATATATATATGTGTATGTGTGTGAATTTGTATCTGTGAAATACAAATATTTTTCAGAGAATATTATGCATCAAAAAGCTGCTTTAGATTTTATTTTTGCCCTCACATTTATGTAATTGTACATATAACCTATGAAGCCTACAAATGGGAAAGTTCCCTTTCTCCCAAAAGAGAAATTTTTTACGTTATTACATAAAAGCGTTTTTGCGAAAAAAATAATTTTATACTCAAATAGATTTTCAATATCTAAAATTCCTAATATCTATTGTTCACAATTTAGTTCGTTTCTTTGTTCCTGTTTCTCAGTTCTCAATCAATGCTGCTGAGATTTTTTAAGACAATATTCTTTTTCATGGAAATTCCCACTCCAAATGGTTATATCTAAATTTGAAGTCACACAGTATACACACAACATAAAGAACAATTAAAGCAATTATTTGAGAGGTGGGGATGGGGTGGAATTTAATGTTGAAGATATATATATGTATATATCATGTAGTACACAATATTTTCACTCAGATATGTACAACGAGGAAGCAGTCTACTCAATACACATTTATCATTTTTATATAATAAATTTTTTTTCTCTTGACAATTAAATGTATTTCTGACAATATATTATTTGACTATTATGTAGATAATTTATGTATTTCGTTGCTAATTTCCATTGTAATTATTGCACTAAAGTATATTATGTAATAATATAATATTCTCCCTTCCGTTTCCCATGTCTTTCTGTCTTACATTTTATTACAGTTAAATCATCTAGATTTTTTAATTATTTCGTTTTTTCCACTATCACTACTACACTAGGTTTCAATGGTCTATGGTCAGTTTGTCAGTTTTTATATTTCTACCAGTATTGTGTGTGTGTGTCTCTCCTCTTTCTCTCTCTTTTAGTAGGGGAGTGTCCACAGGTCGTTGCTATTAAATTTGACTGTGTGTGTTTGTGTGGTGGTGGTTGGGTCTCTCTCCATTGTATTGTGTGTGATTGGATTGTGTGTGTGCTTCATTATCTATTGAATTTTTCATAGTAATATAGCAACTATACAAAATCGATACAGTCAGGGTTTTGTACAGAGGATGTTTGTGCTGACATCATTCTACCAAAATAAAACCGTTTGTTCACTCTCTGGGCCTATGTCTGTCCAGTCTGACTGTTTTGTTGTGTGTGTGTGTGTGTCTGGGTATTGCCAATGAAAATTCCAACCTCTGCACTCAACGCAACGCAACGCACACAGTACACACAAGTGTATAAATGCTAACCAACCACAATTAATATCGAGGATTGTTTGTAAGTATATATATATAGGGACTTTCTCCATCCTTTCTTTTTGATCTGGTTTGTTTCCTTTTCCTTTTGGATTTTCTCGTAGAAAAATTTCATTTCATTGCCTTTATTTGCGTAGAAAAATGAACTTGAACCTCCACCAATTATTTTTTATCTACATATCGATTGGATTTTTAAATGAGTTTTTGTCTAATTAATTATGTAATTCGTTGTCAGAGTCTGCATAATGTAAAGGGACATTGTGAGTATATTATTTGCTACTTTCTCCCTATCTAAAATCCTCTGGACTAACATTTATGTATACTTAAGTATTAGGTTAAGTTTCGTATTTAAGTAGGTTATATGTGTTACTCGTTTTTGTGAGAAATTTCCACAAAACACCACAAAATATGTATCTAAGTAGGTTATACACACAATTAGGATTAAAATGTAGATTAATAATTTGACTCGTTTCAAAATTTTCCCTCTTCTTTTTCATCCCCCTCTCAGAACTTTATTTTGTTTTCTCTACTTAATAATCTTTGTTTTCTTTTCTACTCTGATTTCTTTTCTCGTCTAGAACTTCATTAGATACATTGATTGAGCAGTGTGTCAGACAAGGATTCAACTAGATTCCATTTCTCGTATTTATTTATATTTATACCTTATATTAAGATTATTTTTTAAATATTATAGATAGATATATAGTAAACTTTCTCCTAACCATTATTATATTTTTATAGTGTTGAATTTTATTTTTGTCTAACGACTATATAGGTCTGTCAATAATAATGATGTACAACATTTTAACCACCTACTACTACTAACAATCTGTGTGTAGTAGGGTCAAGGAAAAAAGGGAGGAGCATATCTTTGACATTGACATTTGACTAGATTGAGATTTATAAGCTTAAATTTTGAGATTCTTCAATTCTAAAGATTTACTTTCTTTACCGACCAAACAAATGGGTGACTAAACACTTGGAGAAATGAAAAGAAAATTTGTGTTGTAATAACTCGATATAGGGAAAGTACCTGAGTAAAATTAAATTCAACCTACACACTTTAAGCAGCTTTAGCCATGCACTTACATCACATTCGTAGACAAAATGTCAATAATTTAATTTTGTAAATTGTTTTTTACTGACTACCACTTCTCTCAATTTCCCTAAACAAATTTTTGAAAAATGACTTTGGATTCGTTCGTTCCTCCATGTCTATCTTTCGTTCTTCTTGGTCTAATATTAATGTTTAATGTGTTTTTAAATATACAATAATTAAGTAGACAAAGTAGTCTTAAGTACAACAACAATCACAATGAATTACAATGTCAGCACAGATGAAACGAGGAGACATAATAGTAAAAGAAGATTATTATTATGTTTCCTCTTTATTTTTCCACTTTTGAGAATAAATATTTACAATTTAGATTAAAGTTTTAAATAATCCATTTACTAAAAATTACCATATTGTATGTTGTAATTGTAAAGGTTTTAGAAAGAGTATGTACATACAACCAAGTTTGTTTGTTGCGAAGACATTGATTTTCACATTTTGCAGAGTGTGGCATACATTATGAGAGTGTGTGTGTGGGGGTGAGACGTCGTCTCTTAAAACTATGAAAGAAGTTATCTTCATATTTAATATTTAACTATATATGTATATACTGATGCGAGAAAGGACTAGTACAATTAACTAGAACGATAAAGATTGAATTTGTAATATCAAATGTAAAATACTGTTGAGTGGACATCGAAGCTTATTGGGCATGTATACTTAAAGAGAAAGCTTTCATTGTGACTGTCAATTTAACTAGAAAATGAAGACGACTAGTATTGCCCCATATATTTATACTGTGTTCAATAGGACAGCTCAGACTATTTTGGAAATAATTAAAGCACATTAAATTCTGACACTTCAAGACTAGACAATGCGTGTGTAGTGTAACTAAAGGATCCATGTAAGATTTTTAAGAGAAAGTAGTCAGGCAGGAGGTACACGTGTAGATATACATAGAAAGAGCACAACATGGACAGCACAGGAGCCTCACAAATCATCCCAACCCTCCATTCCGAAACATTTGACTCGTCTCAATGAAAATATTTTGATTTGAAAGTCTAATTTCTATACTAATTCAAATTTTCGTGATTACAATAATTAAATGTGATACTGTTTTCCTGGTTGACTAAATTATTACTAAAATTGAACAGTGATTGAATATACTTTGACCCATGACTTCCTTCATTAATTGGTGGCAAATGGAAATTTAGAAAAATTCTCTTTTAAGTATTTCGTCTCTTTCTCTCTCAAGACAAATGGAAACCGAGATTGGAGTGAAGTGTGTGGTTTTAGGAGAGAAGGATAAACATAAATATTGTGGATAGGAGGGAAGGGAGGGGGAAAGAGGGATGATGGGAAAAGGGGTGTGAAGTGTGAGTCAAGTAAATTGAGTAATTAAAAAGATCCCAACTTGACAAATGGGATGAGAGAACCGAGGAAAGAGGAGTGAAGGGATCGGAAGGACCGGGAGAAGAAGAAGAATACTTTCCCATTCACACAAAATATATATTGTATACATAACAAGTGCTAACTCTAAAGATAGTCATTAGTCATTATCCACACACACACACAGACAGAGAGAGACAGAATGGATTTCACAGGCTTCTAGTACATGTATGTGTGTTGGAACTCTGGCATCAGAAGGGACTAAGGCAAAGGAGAAGATGTCAGAGCTACACACACACCCTTCATCCTGGTAATTAGGAGGAGAGAGTATAAATATGGTTTTTGGAAGTCCACTTGCTACACACACGCTACACTACGTAGGAGTAGGGTATAGGATGTACAATGGAGAACCAGTGTGTGTACATTACGAAAGGACATACACACGAAGAGAGAGAGAAAGAGAGAGAAACGAGAGAGGGAAATGGGAAGAGGGATGTGATTTAAGTATGTAGAGTGGAGCGTCATTTGGAGAAAGTTTGTAAACTAACTTTTGCTCGTTGGGTATTTCCTCCTTTCCCTGTGTAATGCATTCAAATTGAATCTTCCACGAGAAATAATGTAAGAGAGAGTAAGAGAGGACTGGATTCAAGTGGAGAGAGAGAGACAACTCAGAGAATCTTTCTATTTCCGGACTTGAGAGCCATGGATCATATGAAGTAGTTGTGTGTTTAGTGTTGAACTACTCCTCTAGTATATTCAATAGTGAGAGGATTTGTTTAAGTTGTTGATGGTGTCTATTCATATATGTATTACATAAATTCCTACATACAGTGACTACATACAAGGAGAGAAAGAGAGAGAGAGAGAAGGATGTGTCTGTGTACCAGAGAAAGAGAGAGAGATTTGAATAATGTTCCGAATGGTGCCTCTAGTCTGAGTTATATTTGTGTGTTTTGGAACGAGATGTGGAAGATAGGCAGCATCTGCTCTGTATATCATAGAGGCCGAACGAGAAGAATTGTGTATTCACATACAAATACTCCAAAAGACTTTTGGTTATGACTGTGTGTGTGTGTACGTAACGTACACGGGGTGAAAGGAAATAAGGAGGATGTATTGTAATAAGCACAAATACACACACACATACTGTAATATGGATAGTCTCGGAAATAACGTGTGTGTGTGTGTGAGTGAGAGTGTTTGTGTGTGTGTGTGGATGGATGGATTTTGGGCGAGGGGTTGGCGGGATGAGAGCAGCTGGTTTTCTCAGAACTGTGTACACCATGCTATGTATGTGTATACATGAGAGAGAATTCAGAGTGAGTGAGTGTGTGTGTGTGTGCTCGTCCCGTTATTTATTACCCGCTACTCTTGTTGGCATGTTGTTGTTGTTCGTACCTATGATGATGGTGGTGACTCGGGAGGGCCAAACCCCCTTCTCCCCCGCTTCGTCCACTCTTCCCATGTTTCCTAGAGGCAGCAGCAGCCATGGCAACAACCGCCGCGGCTCCACATGAACTTGGTTGTGCCGCAGTGACAGTCCCCATGGACGACGATGAAGACCAAGAGGACGATGGTTTAATTTCTTCATTAGAGGAAGAAGAGGATGATGATGAAGAGGCTGCTGAATCTTCACACACAGAAGCCGATGAAGTGGTGGAGGCAGAGTCTTTGAAACAGGACGAGTCATAATGTTTGTTCAGATAAGATTTGAGTGCAAAGGATTTGTTACATCTTTTGCAAATATAATTTTTGGCTGAAGAGTGAGTTTGCATGTGAGCTCGGAGGTTGGACCGGTCAGCAAATGCTTTACCACAATGAGCACATCCATAAGGTTTCTCTCCAGTGTGTGACCGCATATGACCTTGAAGGAGCCAGGGTCGGGAAAACCCTTTCCCACATACTTTGCACTTGTGGTTGAGATTGTGGGTGAGGATGTGCATGGAAAGGGCAGGCATGGAAACATAAGCTTTCCCACATGTTGGACAACGTTTTGCATTCTGTGAGTCAAGACTTCGATGAGTTTGTTTGTGACGGGATAAGTTGGAAGAGGTTGCATAATGTTTTCCACATTCAGAACAAGTGTACCTAGTTTTAGACAATTGGTCTTCCTCTTCATTATCGAAGTCATCATCCTCATTAAATTCATCCAATTCTGAAACCTCTCCATCTACATCATCATCCTCTTCCTCCTCCCCATCTTCATCATTATCTTCATTTTCTGGGTCATGGATTTTTATATTCATGGAAAGGTCATCCATTTCGGAATCATGTCCATTTTGATCTCTCCTCACTTTGTCACGTCTGAGTCGAAGGGTATGATGACGATGATGGGATGAACCATTTTGTTGTGGTGAAGGTTGAGCAGAAGATGGAGGTGGTTGACTTTCACGATGATGATGTGGAGGAGGACGACGTTGTTGAGGTGATGATAAAGGGAAATTTTGTTGTTGCTGTTGTTGGAGTCGACTGGACGAACGGCGACGACTATTACTTGTACGACCACCACCAGCCTCCGTTTTAAGATGACTAGAAGAAGGAGGAGGTTGAGATGAAGTTGTTGACCTACGTTGATGTTTTTTATTAAGAAGAGGTCGCTTGGACCGAGTTCCTCCTCCTCCTCCTGTATTATTGGACTGACTTGCTACTCGACGTTTTGACCTCCCGTCCGTCACCAACAGTTCATCGTAGGTGTAGGGGATGGGTGTCTTTTCTACTCGACTTGGAAGCACTTCACGACTTGAGTTACTACTCTCAGTCACAATCACCATCTCACTTCCAACCTCCAGGGTCTCCTCACCTGGAAAAAAATAGAAAGAAAGAATTGAAATTATAATTCACAAATATTATTTTTATCCTAACAATATTTATATATTGTGATAATTTCAAGGAATTCGACCATCATGTTGGCATTGAAATGGATTGAGTTCTTAGTACATATTTTGCTGATTTTTTAAGAAATGAGGCGAAGGGGAGAGTAAAGTTCAAAATTATTAGGCGAAAGGTTGAGAAAAAGGAGGAGGAAGGAGGATGAATTGAAAGTGGAGCCATGGGTTAAGAACGAAGAGAAGTTGTAATTCTCTCTCCTCCTTCTCTCATCATCTTCATCGTTATGATGATGACAGAGGATGAGAGCTGGTTCCCTGTTAAGTATTTATATTGGAAGGAGGGAAAAGTCTGGAATCTACTTAAGTGTCCTCATCTTCATCGTGGAACTCATTTTATAGGTAGAAAAGTTGATTAGACAAACTTTTTCTCTCCCTCCTCATTCCACTCTATCTCTCTTCTCTTTCTTTAGAACGTGTGTTGTGTGTGTGTGGGTGTGGAAAAGCACTGGAGGTACATACATGTATTTGTAGTCTATCACAGGGGGATAAATATTTAAGTGCTCACTCGTCCAACGACTGGATTGGAGTACATATGAATCTTTCCTGCTAAGTGATATCCACACCAATCTACCGTGAGAGTTTTAAAAAAACCCCAGAGCATTTCCTTCATCCTAAAATTTTTTTATGTAGTAAAACGAAAGGGAATTTTATCAGGTTTTTTTTACAAAAAATTATCTAAATACGAAGAACCTGAGGGGCTCCATTTACAACTTTCACTGGGATAGAAAGTTGGTGACTTCACACTTCATCCTGGTTTAAAAAACTATATAGTGAACTCATTTCCCCCTTCCATACACGCGCACAAACACACACACACACACACACACACACCGAATTGAGGACAGTTTTAGTTCACTCAACTTTTGTCGGGTTTAATGTGACAAGACAAATTTCAAATCTTTTTTCCTTTAAAGACACAATTTCTTTTGCTATTAAAAAATTAAGAATTTTTATCGGATTATTTTGATTTTAGCTGAGAGGTCGTTTACTCCACATAATGTTACTGTGTGTGGAGTGTGGAAGAAAGTGAGGGAAAGAGTCGAGTGGAGTGGAAAGAGATTTCTCCCGACTTTCTCAAGCACATCCTCCACACACACACACACATTTGGGAGACATGACAAGATTTGCCTTCACACCCTCTGCTGACATTTAATGATTGATTAGGAGTCTGATGCTTCCTCCCTCTTTTCTCCATCCTCAGCTTTCTACTCACAGTCGTGTATCTTTGAGAGAGAGAGAAAGCGAGAGAAAGTGAGTGTGTGTCTGTGTAAATTAAGTTCTCTAGAGCATGATGCTAGGGGATGAGCTGAGGAGACAATCGTAAGTAAATTTCCACTCGACACTCCAAAACTTGAACAACGGCTGGTTGCCTCCTTCTTTGGTTTCTCTGTTTGTGTGCCTTTGCCACTGTGTGTGTATGTGTGCGTGTGATGGGTGTGTGGAATGATAAAGGAAAAGCCCTTGACCACGTGCCCCATTCCTATTCAAAATTGAACATTAGTCTTCCTTCACAGCTCGTCATCTCAAGTTTTAAGATTTTTCCTCAAGATCACATTTTCCATTTTTCATCCTCTTTTCACACGAGGCACATGCACATTGCATGGACATTGAAAAGTGGATTTTGCATGTACTGTATTTCAATTTCATTCACACAGGCCCTCCACACACACTCACATACACACTTGAACTTTCTAGAAACGAGGAGTAATGAGTATCACACAAGAGTAGGAATGACATCATTTTAGTACAAAAAAATTGGAATGGAGAGAGAAGAAGGGGTAAGAGGATAGAGAACAAAAATTGCAGAATTTTTAATAATAAAATAGTTGCAAATGGAATAGAAAAAAATGGATCATCTTTTATTGCTTTCTTATTTTAAAAAAATCAAAAAATTGATGATACAATTTATTTTACTTATTTCCGTCGTGTAAAATGATTTTGGAATACTCTACTAGAAAATTTTCAAATGAAAATGTGTCTCTATTATTCTCCCCTTCACAGACTGTGGATGTAGATGGATAATTGACAGCTCTTTTTCTCTGTCTACATCAAATGTAATAAAAAGGCATTTTCTCCTTTTCCCTTAAATTCTTCATGGCTCACATTTCCTTTTTAGCTTTCAAGCAGAATCCAACAAAAAGGAGTGAGAGAGCTGGAGAGCAAGAAGAGCATAAGTCGGAGAAGCAGCAGCTGGTTTACTTTTCTAATTTGAAAAAAAATCTCCGTTTTTTTTCCACACTCAACTTTCACAAACTTATCCACCATAAACTTTTACTATAGAAATGAAATCAAACTACACACAGTTAGATTTTTTTTTTCACAATTGCATTCTACACACACACAGACTGAGAAAGATAGAGAGAGAGAGAGAGAAGTTATACTGGAGGGAAACTGTGTAGTCCATATTGTTTTTGTAGGGCAGCAGGGGCAATTTTGTGTTTTGCTCTAGTTTCGAGAAAATGGGAAACATTGGAAGAAAGAAATTAAATTCATAAATATTCAAATTTTTGAAAGTAGACTGCAACAAATAAAATACAAGTAAAAAATACAGAGACAGGAGGGACAGAGGGGGATGAAAACAATCCACATTTACGGACACACAAGGTCGACGGGAGTTGCAATGGCTATGGGAAATAGGAAGAGAGAAAGAAATCTCTGATATTTGAATTTGGGAGAAAGCAGAGAAAAGAGGGAAAGAGAAAGTGGGTGTGGGGTGGATGGAGGATATGATAAAAAAGTAATTTAAATAGACTTTTTACGCCAGATTAGAGAAAGATTGTATTTTGTGTGAGTCGGGGAAAGTAGGGAAAGGCAGTAAAAGTTTTCTCTCTCTCTTTCGCTCTCTCTGTACCAGGTTTCTAGACTGCAGAGAGTAGAAAGTGGGAGGAAAGGCTGGTGCTGGGGCAAGGCTTGACTTGATGTAAAATTAAACCTTGGTCTCTTTTCAATAAAATAAATCCTTTCAATGAAAATCGCATCCCATTCTCGTTTTGTATATTCCATTCCTCTATTCTTGTCTCTCCTTCTCTCTTTTTCTCTCTCCCTCCTACACTGCAGGGAGGGAGGGAGAGATGGGATGTACCTATAATTTCCCTTGTTTACTTCCCCCGCACGTTCGCTCTCCGAGTCCCAGTCTAATGATAATCTATGACTTTAAAACACATTAACTCCTCTCACCAACCTCTGCAAAATTTCGTGGCAAGATTAAAACTTGTAAAACACTCACACACTCACTCCCCATCCCATCTTCCCACTCCTCTCCCTCTCCCTTTCTTCTCAACAACGGAACCTCCAACTGCTGGAGAGAGAACTAGTCAATATGAAATTTTAATGACTTTTTAACACGCACTACATTGTTGTAGTCAATAGGTGGCCATCACTTGGCCACAGAAATTTCCCAGTTCTCATTCAACATTCGTATTTTCCCTGACTGTGTGTCTGAATGGATTCATTTATTATTATTAGCATGGAGAGGGAGTAGGATGGAGCTCACACACACACAGGGTGAAGAGAATAGTTGCATGATATTCCTAATTTAATTCTTAATTGAATATTAATAAACGGAGGGTCGCCGCGGCTCCGAGAGTTCTCTTTTCCACCATGAATAACATAATTGGTGGAGAATGAAGGGAGAGTGTGAAGAATGAAAGTTCGATGGAGGGGAGAGATAGAGTCCATGAACTCCAAAATTATATGCCTTTTCGTCCATGTCTACACTCCACTCACCTCTGCATTCCAAATCGATGGCCAACAAAATCAAGCCCTTCTCTCTTCTCCCTCTCCCTTCTATACTTCTCTCACACATAATGCAATGCTCTACATACATGTGAGTGTGTGTTTGTGTATAGATAGGGGAGGCCACGGAAAAGTGGACGAGGAAAAATATATGGGAGGACTCTTCTTCTCTGTCTGGCCATCAAACAATATAATAAATTATGCACGGACACTACCTCCTTCATCCTCAACGTCCACATTACCCACAGCCCCCTGCGCCCGCAAAGGAGGGAATTCCAATGGAGAGCCTAGACAATACAGCTAATAAAATCCTCCAACTTTCTCTCTCCACAGCTTGAATACAAAGAGAGACAGAGAGAGAGCCGCTTGCGTACCCAGCATGCCTTCATCCTATGCATTATATAGGAGTATGTTAATTGCATAAATTTCGGAGTCAAGGGATAGGGAATAGGGAAATCTAATATTGCTCATGCATAACTATGGAGAATTGAGAGTTGTATAGAGTATGAAGGGCTTTCTCCATAGCAATAGCAAGAGGGGCAGAGGAGGAGAAAGGAGGATGGAGAGACGCAATGGTGCGAGGGGATGAAAGTGTGCCAAAAAAGGAGATTTCGCATGCATTTAACTCAATTCCATTAAATATTGATTAATGATGATCAGAATGAAAACGATGATGGATGGGGCTTTCCTTGGCATGACAAGGAAATATGAAATTGCGAGTATGTGGGTGCTGTGTGCGTGGAGAAAGAGAGAAAGTGAGGGGGGAAAGAGGCTACCTTTGCAGTTGGCTCATCTTCTCTCTCTCTAGCTCTCACCTCTTTGATCATTTATAATAACATTGATGTCTTGCTCCTGTCCGGGACTCTTGCGAGAGAAACAGGAGGGATAGACAGGCCCAATCAAAGTGGATGGACAGCCGAGCTCTAGCCAAAGCTTTTTAGTTGTCCCATACTCTCCAAGTCAATCACTCCCCACCCTTCCTTTCTCTCTCTCTCTCTAGAGTTGGGAAAGACGACAGAAAAATATCCACTGCTTTCTTCATCTCCCCGTCTTAGTGAGTCAACATATTGACAAAGACTGGCTCCAGGTGGACAGACACACATACATACGAAGAGTGAGAGAGAGGCAGAAAAGGGTTAGAATCAAAGCTTTGTCACACAAAATTTCTTGTGATCTTTACATCCCTTGTTTGTTGATGTGAAAATGCCCTCCTTCGTCTCTCCACACTTTCTCTTGTAGACAAGAGGAGGAGTGAAAATTTCGACTTGATCTTTGACGAATCTTCCGAGTTTCTTCTCAGAAAACTCGGACCAATCCAAAATTTTTGAATTGTCTGGGTTCTGTCCAAGCTACCCTCTTTGTCCGACGTTTAGACGACGGCAAAGAATATTTAATAAGATGCACACATGATCAACCATATAATTAAACCATGCGCCTCATCCTTGATTAAACTCGTAGCTTAAAAATTATGTAGACCAATACAAAATGTGAGTCACTCAATATAAATTTTTGCACTGTCGCCTTTGACTGCAGAGCAAATCTCTACACTATACTATAGGCCGAGTGGAAAGCTGCATATGGGAAAAATGTGAAAAGCGTACAATAATTTGTGGTTAATGAGACAGGATATGGGTGGTCCGTTTTGAAAGTGCAAGGCAGTGAATTTGAATTGTGGTAATTAATTTGGAAAGATAAGGAAAATGAAGGGGGCGGGGGGGAGGGCGACTAGCGAGAGTGGAGAGTAGGATTGGTATGTGAGCCATGGAAGATAAGATGAAAGAGATAATGGGATACTTTAGACTACTCTGTCCTGTGTTGTGTAACCATTTCACACACAGTTTCCCTACAAAATTCCCTTAGCCTACTTTGCACACTTAACCTCCTTCCCCAGACACACACACACACTGGAACGAAAGAGATAGACAGATACACATGCCATGCCGTCTGTGCGGCTGTGGTTGATTTGATTTTCGAGCTTATTAAATTATGAGCTAAAAGTTGGGGTTTTCACCCGAATATAATGGGAGTGTAGGGATAGGGAAGGGAAGAGGAGTTTAGGGAATGGAGGAAGGAGGAAAGAGGCCTTCAACCCTGTTTGAGGAATTCATTAATCAAACTGTGATTAACTTACTTGGACAGACGTTCTCGGCGTCGGACGAGTACTCGGAGGTGGTGGGGGTGAGGGGAAGATTGTTGGAATTGTCATTGTCACTCACGTTTGGGTTGTTGGGTGGGAGTTGTCGATGTCCATTGCCATTATTATTACTACCACTATTATTGCTATTGGAATGATGATGCCGTACATTCTCGAGCCGGTACAAACTTGTCGAGTTTGGTAAAAAATTCTCTTCATCCTCCCCTGTCCCCCCTCCTCCTCCTACTCCATCCTGGAAATGTCGATGAGAGAGGAGTCCTGGAGTAGTGGCTGGATGGTAAGGTTGATGGTAGGGTTGACTTGGGAAGAGAGGAGTGAGGAGAGTCGAGGAACCACTACCACTTCCCAGGGTCGGACTACCTGTTGTCGTCGTCTCTAATGGGATCCCTGTGAGTGAGGAGGAGGACTCATGATGGAGCTGGTGGTGGAGGTGATGATGTTGACGACGAGTGACAGGGTAGTCGGCTGAGGAAGAAGCGGAAGGAATCTGCTTGGGTTGCTTGGGTGGGAGAGAACGGGAAAGTTGAAGGAGATCTTGAGCAATCTCTGTCTCCTCAGGTGTTCGGATTCGAAAGATTGGGATGCCGCCGTCATGACTTGAGATCTCTGTCTTTATTTCTACCACCCCGGTATGGTCATGATGTTGGTGGTGGTGATGATGATGCGTTGGATCTTCCTCCGAGTCTTCTGGCCTAGACATCCCGTACAAATGGTACCCATCTGCAAATACAGAAAATCAGACGTTAGTAAGTTTTCCTAAGTGAAAGTTTGAATGGATTTTACAGCTAAGAATATCGATGTGGTAACAGTTCAATTTTTCATTTCTCTATTGAATGGAATATCATTGGTCAAAATTTAGACATTTTTTATCAGAAAAATTCAGATTGAAAATATGCAGAACTTTTTAATACATTTTTGGATCCCTGGCCTTTCATCCGTAAGTATAATTTTAAAAAATGGTGGATTTAATTAATTGCTTTAAAACCCCGCTTTATTGAACAGGGACCAGCTGGTCCACGTATCAATCTTCTGAAATACAATTTTGAGGCAAGAAAAATTGTATGTCTATGTGTGTATGAGAGTGTTGAGAGGGAAAATAGGATGATTTAAACTGGTGGATTTTGCTATGTGCTGAAACTACGTCCTGCATTGTGCACACTGTGTGTGTATGCATAATGGGATTCTACATTGTGCCATTGTGTCCCCATCATCAAGGTTTGGTTGGTAAGTAGGACAGACTAAGTCATGCCAAGTTGGATGGTTGATGGATGGCATGTTCCCCGATCATATTTCATGGAAAACTTAATCAAGGAAATTATGGACAAGTCTCTGTTGATTAGATTAATTTTTCTTTCTCCCAAAGCCCAACTCCTCCTCTTCCCTGTCCAAAGTTGAGCTGAGGGACTTGGAGTAGAGAACTATAGGACTTTGTTCTGGAAAAGTGGCATGAGATTTTTATGCCATACCTCCTCCCCTCCTCCTCCTTTACACTGCATCAAATAATAGCTTCAATAGCCAATTACCCATAAATAATGTTTCACATGGACGTGATGACAAGCCACATGAGATTCTCTACCCTCGTCTCTCTCCGCTACACAGGCCCCACTTTACAACCAGCAAATAGCTTTACATTTATATTCCATCCCACCTTCTCTTTGTGAGAGAGAGAAAGGGAAGGGAGAAAGCACGGCTTGTGCCACCCTCTTGTCATTTCAAAATGTTACAAGTTAACGTAGACACACACACACATGCATACGAACACACAAGGGAAAGGGACTCTCTGAGGCTTTGTAATGAACGGGGCAGTCCTCACCCACTTTTCTCTTCTCCCAAAAGGCGGTCTTTTACTTTCGGGGGAACACTGAGGGATTGACTCATCAATTTGAGTGCGTACATACAGAACCGAGAGTTACATTGAGAGCAAAAAGAAGAGAGAGAGAGAGGAAGAGGCTGGAAAGGACTCAAATTGAAAATGAAGAACTTTTGATCACAGATGCTCAAAAGGGAGGGGGTTGGGTGGGGGTGGGTGTTGATTTTAAATGAAAAAGACTTTAATTAATTACTGTTCAAGATCCTCCCACTACATTCCATCACTTACACAGTACAGCACACACACAGTACAGTACACTATTGACACACGCTCCACGTCCCCATATATACTGTCCACACAATGTGGACATGAGAACCACGGAGGGAAAGCTTGAAGCCTCCTGTCAATGACTTGGCGCACAATGAACAACCCGAATGGACAGACAGGATGTGAAGATGAAATGAATGAAGATGTGAATTTTGTTAAGTTTCTCCTCCGTCCCATTTTTGTGTGGACACGAACCACCCCAGTCTGTGGCATCTCAATGTCTGTCTGTTTGGAAGCGCTGAGGATGCGGGAGAGAAAAAAAGAGTGAAGAAATTGAGTAAAAGCAAAAAAAATGATACACACACACACTCTCTCTCTCTTTGGTCCTCCACTCTACTATTTCCTTTTTGCTGGAGCTGGACAACCGACGAACGTGTCAAAAAGGTATCAATGCTGGACGACACACTCTCTTGGACACGTGAACAGAGTAAAACTTCTCATTTCCTTTTCCATCCTTTCCCATCGTTCTCCATCCATCCTAGCTTCTCTCTTTCCTCTTTCTATCCTCCAAAAATTGACCAAAGTCTACCCCTCAAACTCAATTTTAATCTTTTCTCCACTTTCACTCTCCTCTTCTGAAGGAAACGTGTCAACGAAAGCTCGGAATGACGTTCAAAATAACCGGGAGGCCAAAATGAAACTTTAACCTGACTTTTTCTCTTTTTCTCTCTCCCTCCCTCTCGAAAAAAAAGGTCAGTCAGTCTCCGTCTCTCTCTAATCACATAACTTTCTCCATTTAAGAAATCCTACGTGTGTCTATGTGTGTGGGGAGGGATATTAAATGTAATTATATGTCCCTCAGTTCATTAGTTGATCCTGGTTGAGTGCTAACTGAATCTCTCTGGATTCTTTTTAACATTTTTTTGTCAAAGGAGGGCAATTTTTTTTTCAAATTTTCAAATGGTGGACTGTCCCCATAGTCAGTTGATTGGAGAAAGCAAGAGAGAAAGGATGGGGAAGGTTTGTGTTACATTTTAGAAAAACAGAGCACGTCCCTCCAAAGCCTCCGTATTGGATGAGAAAGAGAGAGAGACTAGTGTTTCATGAAATCATGGGAATGTCTGGGAATTTAAGAATTTTTATTGATTTTTCCCCGTCTTCTTTTCTTTCCCTTCCCTTCATTTTTTTTCTTTTTCTTCTTCTCTTTCTCTTCATACTTTGAGGCATCAGAGTTGGTGGTGGTAGGGGGAAAGGAGCATTTACTTTTCACACTCCATTAAAACACAAAGGAGACAGGGTTGCTGAGTCAGACTAAAAGGAGGACAAAAGGCTGACAAATATTCAACAAGGACCAATTTCCAATTTTTTCCCCGTTCCTCTGTACGCGTACACAGCATTCACACGGACACACACATACCCTGCTCCAAGCAGAGGAGAAGAAACGGAGGATGAGGGAAAGGAAGAGAAAGATAGAGAAAGAGAAAGAAAGAGGGACCAGCAGAAGAAAGAACTCCGTTTTCAAACATTGCCGATTTATATTTTTGATTCTACTTTCACTTCTTTTTTTCCCTTTCTCCCAGTCTCTATCTTTTACATACAATTGAAGTTGGGAGAAAGTCCGGAACGGTTGGATGGGGAGGGAAGGAGTACAAAGGAAAGAAAGTTTGAGGGGACATAAAATGGAGTAAAAAAAGGACAAGAAGAACAAATTTGTCTTGTTTTCTTCTCATCCAATTTTCAAGTTCACAAAACCCGGGGTTAGAAAAAAGGTGAGGGGGGATACAGGTAGTGGTAGTAGTGTAGAAATTTCAACAACATCTTTGATGAGCAAGTACACATTCTACAATACTCTTGTGACCTCGGGTAATCACAATTAGGTCAAATTTTTTAAAAGTAGAGGACATGTCAAGGAATTTTTGGGGTGAATGGGTCAAAAGAGTGATTCATTTTCTAAAGGATGACATTTTTTATCTCAAAGAATTCTACTATTAGTTTCGTAATCCATACAATTCCTCTAAGCATTACATTTTCCTTCATTTTAAAATCCTGTCAGTAAAACTGTCGTTATTGTGGTATGTGTGTGTGTGGATTCCCAAGCCAAAAATTTTTCTTGTCATTTTAAATGTCCAAAATTTTATTTGGAAATTTTGTAAATAATTGAGATATAAGTATCGTGTGAAAAATGCAATGGACTGAACAGGACATGGATTATTTAATCAAAAGAAATAGAGACCGGGTGGCTGTAACTGTGTGTGGAGGAGAAATGGAGACCCTTAACACTGTCATTATCCTGGAGTCTCAATTTGGGGGACAAAGAGATTGTCTGAATAATTTAAGACAAAGGAAAGGAAAAGATCATCAAAATTGAATGGTTCAGGGAGGTAAATGCCAATGGAGGAGAAGGAAGGGAGATTGTGTGTGCATTGTAGAGGCTATACATTTCACACACACACGCACACACAGTTTTCATCTCCCTCAGAGATCTCGATAGTGAAAACAGTTTGTTGTTTCCAGTTTCTCTTCTCTTCTTCTTCTCTCGATCGTACCATTGCATCGCATTCTTCGTCCGTTGATAAACTGAAAGGGTGGCACCGGTAGTTGCCACTAGAATCTCAAAACTGTTCTTCCCAATGACTTTGTCTGAATACATTTCTCCAGAAGAGATGTTAATGGTTGTTCAAAATGTCCCCTTTATAGAGTACGGACTGCCGTATGGATTCAACCGAAATCCGAGTCTCTCACAACACGATTTTTTCCACACCAAAAATGTTCCTATCGTATCAGAACTTTTTTTTGGGTTTTAAACAATGGGAGCAGGAATTTCAATTTAAAAAAATACGATTTAAATTTTTTGTATTTTATATAACCATAATTTTTGAGCGTAAATAAAATAATATCCGCACATTTTCAAAATTCTGCTAAAGGAATCTTTAACTGTGACTACTCATTCCGTTCACATTATAATGTAACATGCTTTCTCTTCTCATCTTTTGTATTATTATCTGGTGGAATGGAAAAACAGATTGACATTTCAACTAAAAATGGAGATGCTGGATTTTATGATACACACATATGTACATATTAGTGAAATGTGGACTTGAGAATAAATTCACATTCCCCCATTTTAGTCTGTAGCCTTCGCTGACTCATCGTCAGTCACTCGACTGAATCATTGAGTGGAGAACATTTCTAGTTGATGTACATGAACACTGCACGCAAACACAGAGAGTGAAAGATAGGAAAAGGAAGAGAGGGAGAGAGGCAAAATCTTGAGAGTCAAATGCAGACTCCACTTGACGATGAAAACCATTTCCCTCCCATAAAAAACCCAAGTGTCATTCTCGATTTGTGTATACCCGTCTCTCTCTACTTTGTGTCACAAATAGTACCCCCCCTGTCTAATGGTATACTCTGACAAAAGCACACATAGACACACACACCCCTCCCCAGTCCCCCACTTTATTGTTTCTAAATTTGTCCCTCTCTCATATTTATTTTAATTTTATAACTGAAGAAATTACATAAATGTACTCTCGCACTACATAAGTACATTGTCCTGCATAAAAATTCTCCAGGGGAGAAAGTTCAAAAACTTTGCCCATTATTTGTGGACAGGACAATTCAAGTTATTTAACGAAAGAGCATGACATTTGAAGAGCCTCCCTCCTCCACTTTCCAGATGGAACAAAAAATGTGCAATGAGTAAATAGTACAGTTTGATTGAGATGAAAACTAAGATTTTTTGCCTTTCTCTCTCTCGCTTTACAAACAGAGACTTCAGCATAAGAATTAAGGGAGACCTCAGAGAAAACAAACAAAGCCACCCCCCATTTTCCCCCTTCTTTCTCTTTTCCCCTTCTCTTGCTCCTGGAGAGTCACTCTGAGGAGCGGGAGAGTCAAACGGAAACTCTTTATCTTGGAGACTGTCAAGGAGTATTCTCTTTAAGCAGTTTCTCCCTATCCCTCCACTCCTTCCACCGTCTTCCAAAAAATCCTACACTTTTACTTTCTCCTCCTCCTGCTTTCTCTCCTTCTTCCCCTTCCCCTGAATCCTTGATTTTCTTTGGTTGGATGAGCCAAAAATTGGGACACTGTGATAGATTGTGCTCTCCTACAGGAACCGCAATAAAGGAAGGGAAAAAACTCACGTTTTTTTTCGCTCGATTTCCACTGATCGTAAATGTGCTCGGAACATGGCACGCCAAAACTTTCTTTTCTTTTCTTTCTTCCCTTCTCTCCTTTTCTCCACCACTCTCCTCGTCCCTCATTTCAGTGGTAGGAGTCATTAAATTTTTTTAAATACAAAACTTCAAGAAATGCATTTTGTCAAATCATTCACCCGGAATCTCTTTCTCTCTCTGTTAAAATTGAAAGTAGCACAGAATCGTGCTCCCCCAACTTTTATTATTATTTTTTTTGTGAGTAAACCCATTAAAAAGCATTGTCAAGAAAAGAGAGAAAGTTGTGAAAAGTTCTTCAGAGTTTTTGAAAATGGTCAGAGATTACAATGTGAATTCAATATAAAAAATTAGTTTAATATTGAACATTTGCTTCTTGGTCTCCTCGCTTTCTCCTTTCCCCTTCCAACTGAGATTAGATTGGGAATTGAGGTCCAGTACAAGAAGGAGGAGGAGGAAGAGAAAAAAATGACCAAGATTTTCTCCGTCCTGGCTTTCGCAGCTGAGCTTCACTTTAATTTAAAGGGTAATACACATATGTAGTCTATTGTCTTTATACGGACTGTCCAGAATTCAGGAGAAAAGAATAAAGGAGAAAAGAAAGAGGAAGAGAGAAAAGTGAGGGGGGTAAAAGTCGAGGAATATTGGGCTGATAGTATAAAATAAATCGTGGGTTTGGCAAGCTCTCTCTCTCTTTGAAAAGAGGGAAAGCTCCATGTCCATATTATAACAAACTACTTGGCAATCCAACACACAAGAAAAATGGGTCTAGTCCTTCCCCTCCCCATTCTCTTTTCTCCACCTGTATCTCTGAACCTTCCCCTCCATCTTGTACACTTTTCTTCCATTCCACCGCCGTCGTCTTACACCTCCATATGTAGTCTCCATGGAATGGAACAAAATGGTAATGCCATGCAATACCATGCAATGACGACAATGGAAATCAGTGAACCGAAAAAAAAATTCGGCCACCGTGCAATGCCATATTTTGGCCATGAAAAAAGTGAGATGAGATTTTTGTAACCCCAGCACCTCCTTTCCCTTTCCTTTTTTTACCGCACCACAGCATGGATATTACAACGGTGATATGAAATCATGAGACGAAATATAAGAGAAAGAGAGGATGTGTGTGTGTGTGATAGTTACATTCTTTATCTCAGGGAGAAGAAGACTGGGCTTGCACAACTGTCGGGATTTTTAAGAGGCATTCATCACAAAGCAATATTGGACATGACCTCCGTAAATCGCCCGAATCAAGTGTAGATGATGGCTCCCGACTTTCTCCCTTTCCTTCTCTCTGCTCTGTAACTGCCTTTGACTCTGTGGTCGGCCAACAACTTTCCCTTCTTCCCTCGCTTTCTCTCCCTTTTTTGTTTGTATATGTGCTATATTCTGTTTCTACTTTCTACGCTCTCTCTCTCTTTTTTATTTCTCTTTTTCATCTCTCAAATCCTTCACTCTGCGTCTCTTTGACTGGTCCTCCTTCTTCTTTCCTAATTCCTATATCAAGAAGGCAGGGAAAAGCGTTCTTGTATTATTGGAAAAAGAGCAAAAGAACAAGCTAAAGAATCCTACTCATACTTTTCCCAAGTGTTTTCTCCCTCTGTCTGTCTCCCTTCTTTTTCTTGCTCAACCCAAACCATTTTTTCCCTCTCTCTCTCTCCCTCTCTGCTGTCTCACGCTTTGGTTTAATACTGAAGAAACAAGGGAGGCCCCCTTGTCTCCTGCCTGTCTTTCACGCTGACTTTCAGGATTGTTGAGTTGGGTGAACACAAACAAAAATTGTGAGTTCTGACTGTAATGTAATGTTGTTGTCCCCCCATCTTCTTCTCATCCCAAGTCGACGAGCATAGCATTCCATCTTTAATATGTCTTATGGACTTTACTAGACTTACAATTATTATTATTTTACTTTCCGCTTCCTTGTCTCTTCCCATTTTTGTGTGTGTTGAGTTGACTATGGTATGTACACACTCAACACTTACTTTTCCTAGGTGTATTGTAGATATGATATCATAGTTTTTCCTAGTTGTTCTGAAGAATATGAATTTTGGCAACTTCACTCTCACCATGATGCCTATAAATCTTGCTTTCTCTCTCCACGCGCTCCTTTCTTTCTCCCTCCCTCTCCCTCTCTCCTCACTGATGCAAGATTTATGGACTATCCCCCCTTTTCTCTTCCCCTCCGTCACTCTCATCCAATCATTTTTCAGACTTTCACCAGCCTAAATTTGACACATAGTCGAGTCATCGAGACCTTTTCCACCTCTCACAATCTGTAGTAAGTAGAGAAAGAGAGGAGGAGAGGAAATTGTACAAAAACTGTCTAATAAAGCTGGGTTCACATGTTCATGGCATTTCGTTCAACTTGAGCTGTCTCTGAATTTCATTACTTTTTTTCTAATCGAATTTATAAATTGTGACATTAATTATGAAAACTTTTAAGAGTAAATAATTGAAAAATTGTATTTTCCTCGTCCTGTATTTCAAAGCAGAGTGAAAAAAGTTTCGGTTTCAAAAAATCCGCGTGAATAAATGGATTTTATTTAAATGTTTAAAGTGTCAATGATCATCCTACTTTTGGATTTTTTTCTTACTATCTCTCTCTCTCTTCCTTGCTTTCTCCAGTCGTTGAATGTATCGCGACCTTTTTTCCTTTCACTTTAAGTTCGTTAGGAAAGCCATTGAATGAGGGTATGTGCATGTATACACAAGTGTTAGCTGTTTGGATGAGTTCCAGCCAAACTTTGTCGATACTTGCGAAGACAGCCTTGACGATATCATTTTCTCTCTCTTCTTCCATTGCATTTTTGTGTGTATAGAGGAAAGAGAGAGAGAGAGAGAGAGAGAGAAAGTTGGCTGAGGCTCTTCTTTTTTTCTTCTCCACTTGTCCGAGAATGTTCGGCTTGGTTTTCTCTTCCTCTCTGTCTGTGCCTGTGCCTGCGTGTGTGGCTGTGTGTGTGCCCCTAATTTTTCTTTTTGAGAAAGGGCTGGAAGTAGGAGAAGATTTATAAGGAATTTTCCAATCCTCCTCCTCCGTTCCTTTCTCCTCACAAGCACAAACTCCCTTTCCCTTCTCTTTCTGCTTTCCCCTCTGCCTGGTAACAGAGGAGGAGGTAGTGTCGATACGGATCGGTGAGAAACTCATTTAAATCCGTTTTATTCGGTTACAGACGAAATCATTTCTAAATCGAAAAGAGGGTCTCTCTCTCCTGTGCGTGTGTGTG
The DNA here is from genome assembly GCA_009870185.1 of Pygmarrhopalites habei. Lineage (NCBI taxonomy): Eukaryota > Metazoa > Arthropoda > Collembola > Symphypleona > Arrhopalitidae > Pygmarrhopalites > Pygmarrhopalites habei. Next base: position 48,873 of record WJFB01000148.1, read on the forward strand.
TCTGTGTGTACGGGCCCTACAATGCAGCCGAGTGTTGTACGTTGTGACATTGGGACATGGTACTATCGCCATTGCCATTCCGTTCCGCTTTCCGCCAATGTCATTCTCAAAGCAAGTCGGTATAAGCAGGAGGAGAAGAAGAAGTAGAAACGTATAAGCATATACTTGTGGATTTCGTGTCGGCATTTTAAATTGCCATGTCAAACCGCCGCCATGAAAATTCAATTTGCATGGCGCATACATGGTGTGTACGACGGACAAGTCAAGAGACTTGGGTTCCATTTTCGTGTGTGTGTGTGTATATGTACATGGGGTGCGCATAATGCCACTTCTGATTCTAAAAAGCTTTTTCCTTCCATCCACTCCACTCATCTTTCCCTCTCTTCTGACGACTTAACCCTTGGATTTTGCTTACAGCTGACTGAAACAACATTTTATTGGTTGTCCAATTTTCTTATTTTTCTCCCTTCAGTCCTTCTGTTCTTTGGACCGTGGGTGCGTGTGTGTGCGTACAAAGAACGAAGAAGAACCACCTATCGGGCAGGCAGAATCTTATCCACTTTCACTAATAACTTTGGAGAAACTGTAATTAGTATCCATGAAGGAAAAGGTTGTTTTTAAAAGCTTCTACCTCTTCCCTCGTAGGAAGATAAATTCCTTTTTGCGTACATTCGGCGGATAGGTAGACAAAGGAATGAGAAAGTTGGATGTGTAAAATCTATTTTTATCCAGAATATTTTTTTTCAACACATTTCCTGTCTCGTTTTGTTTAGTTCTCCTTGTTTTTTCTTTTCTTTTCTTTCTCCAACTCCCTCGTCTGAATCAAAAGAGAAGAGGGAAGAAATCTTGCTTTTCACTCAAGTATTTCCTGTCTCTCAGTCTCTGTCTCACAAATACAGTCAAGTTAGTTCTTTCCCTGGGCTCCTTCACATTCCACTAGAGAAAGTAGCGAAAGTAGGAAAGATACCTCAGAGAGATACCTCAGGGAGATTCCTTTTTTCCTTCTTTTCCAAGTCTATGCCTACCGTTCCTCACAAGGAGAGAAAGAACAGTCTTAGCCATCAGTTGAAAATGCTTCCATTGGCAACCTGTAGCTTTCTCCACTTTGACCCTCTCCCTCTATATCTTTCTCTGTCTTTCTAGTCTAAATATTTTTGAGTGAAAATTGATTCTGCTGCTTCTCACAGCGTAACATAGAACAACATTAAAATTCAGCCTGCTGGGGCGTAGGCTGGGAAGTCTGTAGGTGAACATTAAACGCAAACTTTCTTCCAAATTTTGACAGCGAAAAAAATTAAGAAGCATTCAAACTTTGTTGTACAATTTTCTAACTCTCCCTTCAGTGGCTGAAGCACCGAACGAAGGGAAGAAAATCAGCGTGTTTAAGAGTTAAATGAAACACAAGATTTAATTCTTCGTTCATAAATTCACCCACGCACATTTATTTCATTCGAGACCCAAGGATCTCTATCAAAATATTTTGATAAGGATCTCCTCCCTTTTTATTCTCAGAATGTCTCAAAATCAACTTTCTCCGCCACATTTTTTCAAGCTTTTCTCCTCTTGGACGGCTCACCGGTTGCTGTTTCCTTCCTCTCGGTTTCCATTCACAATTCAAACCGAACTGGTGAAAGTCACTCACACAATGTGTGAGAGAGGAATCGGAGGAAAGAAAAGAGCACCCGTAGGGAAATATTGAAGGACATTGACATCACCTCTTCCGTGGTTCAACTTCCACTTTCTTTCTCTCATCATCTCATCATCTGACGATCCCCTCTTCCTCTTCTCTTGAGACCTTTTTTTCTAAAACCAGAGATTTTCAGGAATTCTTTCTTCTCTATGGCTTCTTAAATGGTATTCAACTTGTTGCTAAAAACATTTCTGACAGTGTATTGCCACAGTGCATGTTCTTCATTTCTAAGCTTCACTTTTCGGCAAGGATTTTTTGTGACCAAATTGTTGACGCACGCCAGTGATGCAAGAATCAAATCCTCCTGCTTCCATCACACACACACAAATGTAAGTATATGGTCTTAGAACATTGTCTTTCCCTGCCTTGCTCCTTCATTTCCACGAGGGACCATTATACACACACAAAAGTTAAAAGTACCAACTTTTGTACGTTACTCTTCCACTTTCTCTCTCTTTGTGTGTAGTGTGTGCCCACCCACAGGAAACCATCAAATTTTTAAAGTAACATTGATCCTTCAACGAAAGCGCATTAAAGTAATTTACTACCCTCCAAAGGCGGTCGTTTCGAATGAGGGAGAATGTTAGAGTCATACTCTCAAAATATAAAATACAATTTTAAATGTACTGTGCAACCTTATTATTAAAAATTTATACCCCCTTCTTTTTTTCAAAATAAGAATTCTTTACAACTCACTGGAATGGGTTGAGAATAAAAATACAAAAATTCAATCCAACACACACACCCACACAATTCTTTTACATGTCTCAGGAAAAAGAAAGAGAGGGAGAAAGAAAAAAACCAACCTTAAAATTGATAGTCAGGCTAGAGATGCACTTTAAACTTTCCCTGGAATTGCATTAGAAAGTGGGGAGAAAACAGGGGAGAAGAAGTAGAAGAGAGAGAAATCCTGCTTTCGGTGACGACCTCCCGTAAATTTAGAGAGGTAAACTATGTTCATCTCCAGGCTTCGAATTGAAATGTCAAGTAGTCTAGTCTCCTATACAGAGACACAGGAATAAACATGCAGACACAGTGAGAGTGTGGGTCGTTGTGGATGCATAGAATATAAATATTGTCCCAAGGCAATGAGAAGAGACTCTGAATAAAAGGAAGAATGGGAAATGGTCACTGAGATCCGAAAAAAACAAGATAAAATCCATAAGTCTGACTATAAAGGGAGAGAGAGCGAGAGAGGAGGAGGAGGAGGAGAGAAAAAAACAAAAAATTCTGTTATCTCTATACTTTCTCCTTCCTTTCAATTCCACTTGACCTGCTACAAGTACGGTGTCAGCCATGTGACTGTAGCTAGATTATAAAAGGGATATGTGAAGTGTTACACACACACGAATGAGATTTCTCGCAACAGAGTCAAAGTAAATCGGGGGGCTGTACGGCTAGAGAAACAAGAGAGAGGGAAAGTGATAAAGCCGATGGCAAACAAAATCAAGGCATTCCGAGAGAGAGAGAGAGAGGAAGTTGAAAAGAATATGTAGATGTAGATATGAGAGAGAGAGAGAAAAAGAAGGCTACATGATAGTGCACTACCATGCACTTGACTCCACTTCACCCTATTTTTATTTTATTTCATTTTACTCCACACCCACAGTCAAAGGATTCCTACACACACAGTCATGTATAAGACCGTCAATTGTCAATGGGGTTGAAACGATTCGGGGATTCCTGTTGACGTAATTTATTGAGCACCATCTTTCTCTCTTCCTTTTTTTGATCAGCCCTTCCCATCTCCCTGAATTGACAGAGACTCACTTTCACACCAAACTCCCGGATCTTTACACACACACACACTACATAGTGTACACACACGCTCTCTTTCCCCTATACAACTTTGTATGGATTGAAGAAGAAAGTAGAGGTTGACGTCCCCCTTGGCCCATCTTTTTTCAATCAAGGAGTCAACCTCCATGTTGCCCTATTGCGCCGAGATGGAGAAGGAAGCGAGGGAAGAAAATGGGACCATTCTTATTGTCAATTCTTGTTTACTTCCAACTTTCTCTTCCCTCCTTCTCTCTTTCGCTCCTTTCTCTTTATGTGCGACTGACTAAACCGGAATATATGGCATTACACAGATTTTGAATCGACACTCCTTTGCATTAATAATTTTAGATTGTTAAAATAAAATTGAATTTTTTCCAGCAATTTTGGCAGGACCATTAATAAGGATTTGATGGGCGGGAATCTAGAATAATTTTTCTCAATCGTTTTTTTTTGGGTTGTGACCTTTCCGCCCCTCCACTATGAAAAAAACTTAGAGAGAAAAGAAGAAACCAACTTTGACAGAGAAATTGGGAGGAAAGGAAACCTTGGTATTAGGATACTTATACCTTCATGCAAAGAAATGTACGAAGAGAAAGAGGGAGAGAGAGCAATTTTGACTGAATAATCGTTTTTCCAAGAACCTTCATATCTGAACCTTCCTCTATTTTTTTCTTTCTCTCTTTCTGGTAATGTTGTCGGGGGTATGAATGAGGGAATAAATTTTTTGGAAAAGTGTAGACCATTTCAATAAAGGACAGACTTTAGAAGAGAAGGAACATAGAGTGGAGAAAGTCTGACGAGCTGGAATTAAATTTAAGCATCCTTCTCAATGCTCAACGAATCAATTCACAAAAGAAAAGAAAGAGCAATTAGGGAGAGAAGGGAGAAATTTAGCCACATTTTGCAGCATTGCACCCTCAAACTCTTTGATTCCTCTATACATGTACAAATATATTATATAGAGAAAGAATGGATAGGATTTTTGGGGAACTTTTAAGTCAATCTCTTGGAAAGAGAGGAAGAGAAAAAAAAGAGAGAAAGTTAATGGAATTGATCATATGGTAGTTTAAGAGATGGAAAAATCCTTCGTCAATCTCTTTCTTTCCTTAGTATAATGCACACACACAGACGCACAGATAAGCACCCCACTCGCCGTATAGTCAAAACTACATATAGTGGCTTGTGTATGTGTGAATGTATGTATGTCCTGGTTAAGTGGACTGAAAAATGAGTTTTTGATCAAAGCCGACTTTCCTCTGATTCCTCCGTCCCACTCGTGAACTCTTTTTTTTCAAAATGGAGTGGACTCTTTTTCCTCACTCTCTCTTCCTTGCATTTACTCAATTCCTCACCTTTTCTCAGCCCTTGTGGGAAATTTGATAGAAACAGTTGACTTTACACATTCATTTAGAAATTTTAAAGCGAATGACTCCATCGACCTCCTCCTCTTCTCAACCGTAAATTGACAATCAAATTTGATATTGTGGAAATAATTAATTACTTTACCCTTTCTTCTAACATTTTTATCCTTAGTGGTTTGAACAAGACGATTATTTTTAAGTTTATTACGAAAAAGACAGCTGTAAATATTTTGTAAAATTTTGTATGACTTCATTTAACAGAAATACAATACGTTTTAAATTTTTTCCAATTATGAAAATACAAAAAAATTTTGTTTGTAAATCTCAAGATTATGAAATGAAGCTAATTTGAATTTTAAATACAGACTGATATGAGTGCAGAATAAATTCAAGAGAAGTTGAATTGTGGAATTAACAAGAAGAGGAGGAAGAAGACTTCCATTCTCCTTTCTTCTTTCCTTTGGTTGAGTTCAGCCCTTACAAGAATACTCTGTATAGCTTATCCTATCCGTAGAAGAAGTGTATAGGAAATATATAAAATATGCGTTCCTCTACGCATACTTAGATGTGGGTTACAAAGAAATACACATAAAGCACATCCATAATAGGCTACATACAGACGGCAGTATTGTAGACACACCCAGAGAAGGAAACGTACAAATTCTAGATTTCTCCCGTCTGCGGACATGTTCTTGACTCTCTCTCTCTCTCCCTTTCTCTAGTATGAGGAGTGAATGAATGGCATGTAGATTTTGACACAGGAATTTAATTTGCTACATGCCCTTCTGTAACAACTCACCCTTGTGTGTGTGTGTACTGGGGTTGTATGTGTGGATATAGAAAAACAGGGTATAGAGAAAGGAAGGAGCTGATCTTTGTTTGACTCTGACTGTGCTGGAGAAGCTTATCCTCGGGAAAAGAGAGGGCAAGTGTGAGAGGGAGAGAGAAAGAAAGAGAAAGGACGTAGAAAGACGATTGAAATGCACGGAGTGAAAGTTTGACAAAATTAGGACAAGAGACAGGAGGAGGGGGCGTCTGACTGTGTGCTTAAACTTTAAAGTGGATCCTTTGTCAATTTTGATTTAATATTTCAAGATGAACAGTGTGTGCAGATTTTGGTGGGGAGTGAGAATCCACTAGACTTCAAGGAGGAGGATAAGAAGGAGAAGGAAAAAGGAGAGAAAGAGGGGGGAAAGAGGGAGGATTTAAAACAGAAGAATGGAGTTGTCTTTCAACTTTTCCAACTTTTAGACGGACGGTCACGTTCAACTTGGAGTACCGAGTGGAGCATAAAAAATGTAAAGGTACAGAATTCATGAGACCAAAGACAGCCACACAGACACACATAAAGAGCGGGAGGGAGAGAGGGAGAAAAGAGGAAATAGCCAGGGTGAAAGAGAGAGGAAATAAAAACGGGATTGAGTTTAATAAGGATGAAAACTATAAAGAATTTCAGGATAATAAAGAGAGGAATGAGGAAGAGGAGGAGATGAGAAGGGTTGTGGCCTGTGCGGTGGCTATTCCACAGCAGGAGGAGAAGGAGGTGGAGAAGCCTCATGTAGACATAAATAAATGATAGGGTTCAATGTTAGGTTTATGGCTTGTCTGCTGTTCCAACTTTCCTTCAACTTTCTCTCTCTGTCTGTCTGTACTGTTCGCTTGTTGTGCTACTCGACTATACTCTGCATTGCTGTGTGGCCGCACAGTGGGGAAGGGTGTGTGTGCAGGGGAATAGAAGGATGAACCTTGATTACGGACGTGCTACTACAAGCCAAGAGAGAGAGAGACAAGAAGGGAAGAAATTCATCAGAAATTGAAGAGTCTTTTACCATTCACGCCATGGCCACCACCACCATGGAAATAAAATACAACTTTTCTTCTCCCCTCTTCTCCTCCTCCCTCATTTAGTCAGTACTGTGGTGGCGGAATACTGAAAATGACCCACGTCTTTAGACTCTAGCAATGGACGGACATAAAAAATCCGACTTTCACCTCTCAAACTCACCTGTTTACCTCGCCTCCCTTTACTTTGTACTTTCACAATTGTCATTATGAAAGGGAAGGGGAAAGAAAGTGGAGATGGAAAATGATATAAGGAGAAAGTTACAGAAATTGTCTTTCCAGTGGAGAAGTCACTGGAATCGCAGAGGGAGAGAGAAAGGATAGTAATGTTTTGACTCCCTTGTCCTTGCTCTTGATTCGAGAAGTTGATTTCTAGTTTGCTCAATTGCAAATGGAATTTTCCGACTGAAAGGACGGGGACCAAGGATGGAAGAGAGTTGAGAAGACAAGTTTTGGAATGCAAAGCATAACCTGTGATTAAATTGGTGGAAACAAAAGATTGGAACAGAGAGAAACACACACACACGCACACACAGTCCACAGTCTTAACTGGAGAGAAGGATGGAAACAGAGGGGCAGGGGGAGGGGAAATAGATAACGAAGGTTAGATCGTCGTCTATAAACCAAAATTGTGGCGGTTCTACATATACCGTCTAATCTTTCATTCTTCATACCGTATGCATGCCACGTATAGCCTCCCATAGTTTTTCTTTAAAAATGATTAGGAAACTACTTTCACCAGTCGGAAAACGTAGTTTTCCGCCCATTTTTTTAGAATAAGCTGAATGACAAAGGCTGCCTCAAAAATTTTGAATTTACTGTTTAATAACTCAGTGGCAGGAAAATTTTGTAGCTTCATGAAAAGTGTCCAGCTGAATTCTATAACAATGGATACGGTATGGGTTGATGAGAGAAAGGGATTCCTATTAGAATTCCAGCCAGAGGACAGAATTCTCTGACATTGGACAATTGTGCATGATATTCAACTTGTAACTTCCCCATGCGAAGATGGAGCTTCAACCCTCCTCATTGTTCAGTTTATGGACTTGCAATGGTCGAGTGGGACATACAAACGAGTTGCCTCGTTCACAGTCTAATCGACACTCCTCCTCCCTTCCATATCCCCTCGATTCTCAGATGCACTTGAATTTAATTTGAATCCTCTCACTAATTCCACTCAAATTCACTTTCAAACTTGGGGAAAGGGGAAAGGAGAGAAAGGATTCCTGGAGCATATTCAGTGCAAAATGTCATTGCATTTCCGAGACTGGGGAAGTCAAAGGGAAAAAGAACCACCACCACACATTTCACAAAACTTCTCTCAACGTTTCTTTTCCCCTGTCCTTTTCCTTCCACACACCAGTCTCACTAAAGTGTGTGTGTGTGTGTGTGAGAGAGAGAGTTTGAGCTTTGGGTGGAGACAGAGGAAGGATGAGGAAGACTACACTGAAATCTATAGCCTTGAAGATCCAATTTGTTTTAGCTATAAAATCAAGCATAAATCACCGCAATTCAATTTTAATGGTTCTTTCTCTCGAATCAATGATTTTCTCTCCATTTAACAGAAAACCCCTTCATCCAAAAACCCCTCCTCCTCCCAGTAGAAGAAGAAGAAGGAGAACGTGAAGGAGAACTCAGAGTTGGCTTTATTTTCTTCCTCAATTCAATTTTGAATTCCAATAATAATAATTTATAATGTCTAAATAACTTGGCCAATCCCTTACCATTGGCTGTGTGTGTACGCACGAATCAACTATCCATGATTGTCACACACACACAAAAGAAAACTCCGACTCAGCATACCAGAACACGAAGGAACACACACACACACATAAACACAAAGGGAAAGGAGGAGAATACGTTTTTTGAAAGAAAAAATGAGACTGGGAAAGGCCAGTCTCAAAAAGAAGAGGAAAAAAACAGAAAATTCCGACAATTTGGACAAGAAAGTAAGAGTTTTCTTGTGAAGAGAAAACAAAAAAGGGAGAAATAAGCTTCACAAGCCACAGTTCAACTTGGACCTTCTCTCCTCTTTCCAGGCAGAGGCAGAACGAAAGACAGGGGAATGAAAAAAAAACTTTGCTCATTTTTTTCAATTCCTCCGCTTCTACTCCTTGAGCTGACATTGAGAAGAAAACTGTGTGTGTGTGACTCTCTCCACCCCTCCTCCCTTCTCCCACTCACTGTGTATGTGTATATGAACGTCATAAAGTTTACTTGGAGTTTGATCTAATGTAATGTCATGCATGCCACAAAATAGACCAAAGGGGTTTTCTCTACTTTCCTCCCTTCTCCCTTTCAACATGAAAATATCTTTCACCAAACATTCACATAGGGGAAAAAACTGAGACCAGGGACTACTACTTGTACGGTACAGTGCATTGGGAGGGGGAGGAGGAGGATAGTTGGTGAAGGATGACAAAAAGTGGGGGAAAAGGAGGGAGAGAAGAAAGAGGAGGAAAAATCTTAAAAATATTGCATGTTCCATGTATCACAGCTGCCATTCCCCCTTCTCCTCATCTCATTCTCTGTCAAGGCTTACACCCGATGTCATTGCTTTTCAGCTGAATTATGCCAACGTTCAGACTTTCTTCATAAGCTTTCTTCTGAAAAAAGGAAAGTGTAAACATAGCGGAAAAGGGAACAAAAATTGTATACACTAGCCCTACTGTTCGTGTAATGAGGAAGAGAAAGAATGAGGAGTGTACGTAAATATAAAGAGAAAGAGAGAAAAGAGGGTAGCTCAACAAGTGTACTCTCATCATGTAGTTCCTCGCTTAGGCGAGACGTGACTGTTGTCACAATTGGTTAAGATTTAACAAGCAACACACACACATATATATATATATTCCTTTTTGCTTCTTTCAAAAAATTGAGAGAAAGAGGGAGAGAGATGAAGGAGGAGGATGAGATATGAAGGGAAAACTTGGGGTCTTTAGCTCTCATCACAAACTCAAACTCACCAAACTTGTCAATGGCATGACACACACACATCTCTGCTCAAACAGTGGGCGGAGAATCCCCTTTTTGTCTTTGATGACGGAGAAACAGGTTACTAGTCTGAGGCGGGTTTCCATTCGAATACATGTTGTACGGTCATATATATAATGCCAAATTGATTTTTTCAAAAAACTACTCAAGTTTAATGTAAATCAACTGCAAATCTTTCATCCAATTCGCTCTACTCATTCGGTTGAAATTTCCAGATATTTCAAGAAATGCAAACCAGACTTTACTTTAAATAGTCCAAGTTTTAAGATAAAAAATATTTGGAAATTTTTCTAGAAATCATACAAGCCCTGTAGTACACACGAAGAAGGACAAAATTACAATTGTACTCTCGTGAAATAAAAAAATGTTGAGGGAAGAAGAAGCAGGATTCTTTGTAACGGAGCTCCGAATTGTTTTTTGAATCCCTTTGAATCTGTCTTCTATTTGCATGAGTAGAAACAGTGAATAGGTGTGGAGGCTATAATGCATTTCAAGGTTTCTCTCTCTCTCTCTACCCTCTTGATCCCCTGCATGGACAAGAAGGGGGAAAAATATGGCCGAAAAAATTTGATACGTACACACACTCACTTTGTGTACACACATCAAGACGAAGAGAATGGTTGAGGAGGAGGAGAATGTGTGGTTCAAAACGCTATTTTTATGCATACCATGTCACACGCTCTCTTTCCCCAGTGAAACTCGTTCCAATTCCAGCAAACTGGATTCATAACGTGGGAAATTCTGTAGGGAAATAGCCTTATCTCCCCATGCTGAAGGGACGCGGGGAGGATGACTATGACTCTGGCTCTCTCTCTCTCTCCTCGCATTTAATGTCTACTTTCATGTGATCCTGATTGCATTCTCCTTGGAGTACAGACCGTCATCTCCTCCCCTCCCTACCTTTCCTCCTCCTTGTAATGGAAGTGTAAATCTTTTTTACCATCTTCTATCTCCTCTTTCTCATCCCATCTTTTCCCCCTTCTCCACACACAGACACACACACGGGAAGAAGAGTGTGCGGTTTCACTTGTGCCTGCTGTCTGTACCTCTTGTGTGTGTGTGTGGAGGGCTGCTGATGTGCATTTGTATAAGCCTAGATTATTAGGATGGTGGTGTGTGAGGAGGCCATTCTAGTTTATTTTCCTAAATGACTCCACTGCATACGGCCCATACACATATTCCATTCCATTACATTATATTGTCAAGAGTAGGGCGATAACGACTGCGCCTCCCCACACACGCACACATACACACACACACACACACAAGAAAGACGATAGTGTGGGCATATAAAGAGAGAGGGAAAGTTTTCAAAGAAGAGAGTGGGGGAGAGAGTCAACGTTGAGAAAGTTTGGTGAAATTGTGTAATGCAGTGGTCGTTTAGGAATTTTTCGTATCTATCGTCCAGGAAATTCAGGTTAGGCTTTTGCAATGAAAGGAAATTGAGTGTGAAGGTTTGGAGGAGGAGGAGGTGAAGGAGGCGGAGGAGAGAGGGAAAGAGAGTGAAAGCTGTGGCAGCGCGAGCCGTCATTCAATGACCAATATAATGGAGACTTTTAGCATGGCAGTCGGCAACTGTGCCCTTGGATACTTTCTCCTACTCTCACTTTCCATTCTTGTGTACCGTATTTTGTTCTTTTAAGTCTCTGCGATATTTTTAAAAAATGCATTTTGAATTTGATACGCTAAATACTTTTGACTGGTCGTCTTCATTATCACGATCGCATTTAAACTGTGCAATTTTAAACACTGATAAATATATAGATTAAACATTTACATACTTTACAACATTTAATATTAAAATGTAACTTGGAATAAATCCCATGGATTAAAATAGAAACTGCAAAAGAAAGTATACGGTAAAGTATTGAGAGTGAGAAGTGGTGTTTCTCTAGAAACCTAGAAGGTGGCTACAATGGTTTAGGATCTTAGAAAATGGTAACGGTTGTCATATAAACAGTGGTGGGTTCTTGCCATGCATCCTGAGTCCTGGGTACTGATCACACACTCACGAAGAAAAGGAAGAAAGTAGCCAAAGCCACAACCACATGCACACCTTGACGCAAGTTAAAATCAAGCTGCCTTTCCCCCTCATTCTTTCTCCGGTCATCATCTGGTGCGAGAGTTTTGTGGAAAACTTTTCCCACTTTCTCTCTCCCTCTCTCTCTCTTTCTTATGTCTCTTCTACTCCGACTTTTTCCTCTTTCGAACATGGATGTATGTATAAGTGTAGGTAGAATGGGAAGGATTTTGGGGAGAGAGTGGTAGTTTACCTACTTTGTAACATTTCCTTCCACGGTTTTTACTTTCTTTTGTGTGAGAGTGAGTGAGGGTGAGAGTGTGTGGCTTTCTAGTTGAGAGTCGAGAGAGAAAGCTCAGAGTGAAAATGATAATTTATTACGACTTTCTAATGTATGAGCAACATTGGAGAGAATGGGAGGGCCACGCATACACCCACCCTCTTTCTTCTTCTTCTTCTCTCTCTACATTGGGAGCATTAGAACAATTCTGTGGTGAGATTTGCATGTGAAATGAGAGCGGAGGAGGCAGAAGGCTTTGACAACCCGCTTCTAAGCTAGGATATGTGTGGAATAAGGCAAGGCGGGCATAATAAGGTGAAATTGTCAAGTAAGAAAGTCAATTTGGAGAATTTAATATAGAAATCGTTTCAACTGTCAATCTATGCAAGTCTTGGAGTCAGTGTGACTCCTTCCCTCTACTCCGACCTTAAAAAATGAAAGGAGGACAAACTTTCAGAGAAAGAGGGATAGAGGGGAACGAGACTAATTTTGGAATTTTGCAATTCATGGAGGATGGTGAAAGTTGAGAGAAAAAAGGGAGAGAGAGAGAGCTGAGTATTGAAATTAGAACCAGAGAATTAATTATAGTCTAGTGTGCTCGAACCACTAAACTAATTTTCTTTTTACACAATCCTCACGTCTTGCTTTCTTCGTCCTTTGTTTTTTATTTGAACTGAAATAATACTCCAAGAAGCACTTTCTCCTCCAAGAACCTCAACCTGGGTTTCGGATTAAAGAAAAAATGAATTTTTGTATGGATTGAAAATGTTAAAGGGAACAATTGTGAAAAATTAGTACAAAAAATTTTCTGAATCTAACAAAATTAATAAAGGATGCTATCCTCAGTTTAAAATATTTAGACCAACCTTAAATACTCTGCTTTTTTAGTATCCACTCAAAAATTACTTTGAATTTACGAACGCCTCCTGTTTAATTACAAAATTATTGTTCTCTTTGGTAAAGTAGCAAGAATAGAAGTTTCAAACAACTAATAGAGAGGCTTCCCGTCACTTACATGGGATTAATACTTTTGTTATTGTATTTTTGGAATTTTTCAAAACAGGGGAGGTTCAGAAGGAAGTCAATATTTAACTAAAAATATGAAATAGCATCTCTCCTTCTAAAATATTTGTCTACTTCCACACCCTACTTCATTTACACTCGACACTCGAGAGAACATTTTTAGATTGTGACTAGGGAGGGGGAGCGTAGTAAATTTTAATTAGGGTTCCCGTACAATACACATAATACATTGTAGTGAAATGAGGCAGAGAGGAGGGGGAGAAGAGTGTACAGAGTTACTGTTCCTCATCTCTTCCATTTTTAAAAACTCATTGTTTTTTATAGTCAATGAGTCTCATGTCTTTTATAGAGGGTAAATAAACTTGTGTAAAATTTTATGTCCTCCTCCAAAATGAAACTATCGTTCCTGTTCAGAGAGAGAGAGAGAGGAAAGAGGAAAAAAGAAGGGCGAAAATAAAACAGGAAATATTTTAACTTGTGTTCTTCTCTCTCTCTGTCTCTCTCTCTCTTACCTCAGTTCCTTTCTACAAAGACAGACTAGACTGGATATTTGAGTTCCTTGCATGAAATGACAATGGATAGGGACTACTTGCACAATTTTCCTCCACTACCTTTCTCCTCCTCTACCATTAGAGAATATTAGACTATCAAGTGCATTATGCATAACGACATTGTGTGTGTGGAAGCGTGTGAGGGAGGAGGATCTTCAATGTCTTTCAACTTCTCCTCTTCTTTGATGTGGTCCTATGGACACGTATAATATTTTTTTACAAGTACATCAACCAGACTCTTCCTTCCCACTTCATGCATTATAGAGGGAGAGAGAGAGAGAGAGAGGAAAATACAACTTGAATTAAATTCAGTTTTTAGGGATAAAGGTCAACCGGTAAAGCATTCTCTCAACATTTTCTCGAATATCAAACTTGTCCAAATTTTTTGAAGTTTCTCCTCTCACATTTTCAGATATTTTATTTTACACCCTTGTTTTAAAATCATATAAATAAATTCTGAAAAATATTGGTCTCTCTTCCATTTCCTCTGCAGCACATTAGTCTAAAATGTTTTGAAAGTATTGCAGCTGTCGTCCTCACCTCAAATCGTCTCTCTTTGGTTATAGCCAAAAAAGATTAAGAAGAATGAAATTGACAGTAAGGACGGGGTCAATGACCACAATTACAAGATTCCACTTTATTCTCTTTACATCCCTTCTGGTGCAGAATATTAACAACCTTCATATTTAGGTGAGTTTAAATTCCCGCTTCATACTTTAACTATCGTCTTTTATACGACACTGTACAGCTCTGACAATATTGTGTGATTGTAGTAGTACTCAATTAGAGCCTGCCAAGAGGAAGAAGGAAATAAATATCAATGTGAATGTGTGTGTGTGTGTGTGTGGGAAGGGAAAGGAGGAGGAGGAGAGCTAGGGCAGTAAATTCATAAAGTTATAAATGATAATGATAAGGAGGGCTACACTTGATTCATATTCATTGCAGAGGAGAGTTGGGGTAATAAGTAGATTTACGCTTGCAAGAGTCCTTCCTACCTTCCGCACATACAAAATCTTGCTTGAGATTCAGAGGGAATGAGAGGAGAGATGAGGGGAAAGAGGATAATTAATGAGAGGATTTCGTGGCAAGGAAATTCGACTTTGGACTTAAGAAGGGCAGGAGAAAGAGTAAAGTCGAGCCCCCCTTTCTCCCCACTTTCACTTTCCTTCACACACATAGGTATGCATATCCATAACTCCATGTATATGCATATACATGAAATGCCCTTTCACTTTGTGTAGACACATTAAGTACTGTTTATACGATTGTATTCATTCATAAGAAAGAAATGAAGGGGGAGGAGGACTCTGTCTGCATTGCTCACTCACATAGACACACACAGAGAAGAAAAAAAAACATTTCGCTTTTGATTTACTCTCCACATTTCCTCGCTCCCCGTGGAATATCGCAGCGTATTTAGTATTTGCAGCCCCTTAAAAAATATTTATATGAGAACAATGTAGTTAAACAAGTAATTTATTTTTATTTATTGCACTCCCCTCTTGTTTCAGCAACGAGGGACAGAGAGAGAGAAAGGGAGAGAGGAAGGGTGGATGGGAAAAAAATCCAAACGACTTGTGGTTCTTTATGATGGCTTTCTCCTCTCTCGCACGTATTCCTGTTGTCCTGTGTGTGTGAGAGAGTGAGAGAGAGAGGCAGAGTAAATGGAGATTTCTCTTTTTTTAAAAGAAAAGATTTTTTTGTGCAAAAATGCCTCTATTCATTACAATGTAAAGTACAGTAATAGAAGAGAGAGAGAAAGTGAAGACAAAGAACAATGGAATAACCTTGGTTTAAACTTCTCCTCCGCTTCGTTTTCCATTTTTTTCAACAAAAGTTTTAACAGTCATAGTATATATGTATGTGTATGTGTGCACACACTTTACAATACATTTCATTGCATTCCTTTACACTTCCCAATTCCCTTGTCCAATTTTTCTTAAGCCGTGCTCACATAAGAGTCCGCCACTTTACGCCTAAAAAATGACATTCCTTAAAATATATGGAGAAAGTACGCGGATCTTCTCTGTACAGAGAAAAGCACATACACACACACACTTTACTCAGCTGTATGGAAACTGTACATTCTTTCCAGATTCAATTACTTCGGCTCCCTCCTTTGATATATTTTACAATTTTCTATTGGATTTACACTATCCCGCCACTTTTCTCGGTCGTCGTACGTGTGGCTTCCTTCTTCCCTTCATACATACACATTATATATATCACAGTTTTCTCCAGTGTATTTAATTTCAAGGAGACAAGCAGAGCTTGTATATGTAAATTTCTGAGAATTTCACTCCTTCTTCTCTCTCTCTCTCTTGGAAAAAAAGCTGTACAGAAAAAATACACACGTTGTACACTCTCTTCACATTGTAGGAACAGTCCACCGTCTGAGTGAAAGCTGTTTCTAAATCTAAATTGTGAAGGAGCACGTCCCCTTGAATTGCTCTCTAACGAAATTTCTGTAGCCATACATCACGTCAGTCCGCCTCTCCAAAATGCCATTGAGAACGGCGTGAAATGCAAACAGTTTACTACATCTACATAGACATGGAAATGTGTGTGTTTGGGGAGGACTGGGTAAAAACTTTCACGTTATTTTTCTCAACTTTCCATTAACAATATTGTTACATTAGAAATGTCAATGGTATTATGTACAAGCGTTGTTGTCACGACCACAATTTTTGGAACCATTTTCCTTCCGAACTTTCCAGACTTAAAGTGTAATTAAATTTCAGAATGATATCGTAATTATATTATAATTTTTAAAATTCTGTTTACTAGGATAAAAACTAGCATTTTTCATGAGAATCGTCCTCAAAATGACTCACATGCATTTTCAATACAAGTTGTTACCTCTCTTCAATGAGTAAATTCAATTGTTTGTGTAAAATAAGGAAACTTTTACCGAGTGAAAGCTTTCACCCATTTCTCCCCTATGTTAGTATTTAAATATATACCAAAATACACACATTTATGGTCTCCGCTTAAGCTGTTACCCGTCATTCTGACAAGATGGAGGTAGTCTAAGTACTTTCAAAAAATATTGAACAAAATTGTTCAACAGAATATGGAAAGAAGGAAAATTCAATCCATTTTCTCTCTCTCTCTCTCTCCGTTTGCAACCGACACCATACAGCTGAGGGTTTGGAGTATGTGGCCACCAAATGGACCGTTAATAAACGTTGGAATGGGAGGGAAAATTTGTTTTGAAATGTGCCAAGTGTTTCTCATATCCCTGTTTTCTGGGAACAATACCCCAATTAGGAGCAGCTGTGGTGGTGTGAAGGAGAGAGAAAGCCTGTGTAAAAAGTAAGATAAGTTAATCTATTTTCAAAAAAAATGTGGAAAAATGTGGTTGAATTAAAGTGGAAGTGTGCTTTGAATTTGTTTCCATTCCATGCAGAATGAAGAGGGGAGAGGAGGATATGTACGTCCCACTGGGAATCTTTGTTAAATGATGTTTACATGCATGGAGGACTTAAAATCGACAGGGTTTGTAAAACAAGAGAGAGAGAGAGGAGTTCTTCAGTTTTGCGGTGTAAACTAAACCGAGAGAAGAGGAGAGAGCGGAAGTGTGGCATCTCTAAAGTCAAAAGTGCGTAATAAGTCGCTCTCAGCGGCAACCGTAGCTCCAAGCGTATATGTACATATGATGTGTGTGGATTTTGAAAGGAAGAGAAAAGAGGAGAGAGAGAGAGAGTGAGTGTGTGTGTTTGGTGACTTGAGTTGATATGGAAAAGCTTGAAATTGTGTGTGTGTATGTGAGTGTGTACAATACAATATTAAAGTCTTTTCTGCAAGGCTAGTCTTGCAGTCACTCCTCCCTCCTTCTCCTCTCTTCCCGCTTTCGCTTTTGCATGTGAAATGGAATGAATTGTGAAAGTATTTTCGGGTTGACTTGGGCCATGATGCAATGGAGAGAATGGATGGGCGGGTGGGGTGTTGAATGAACGGATGGAGAAAAGCTGAGGATAGTCAACCGTTTAAAATGAGTAGAAGCCTTTCTCCCCCTCCTCTATCATACACTCCCATACTTTGCCACTGTCTGTGTATGTACTCTAATGTAATAGAGTCAAAGTGCATTATGGTATAGTTAAATTTAGCATGCCTCCAGCTTTCACTCTTTCTCTATTTTCTCCTTCCTTTCCTCTTCCCCTGTTCCTTTGGCTTGACTAGAGAGCAGAAAAATTTGGGTGAGTAAAAAATAGAGAGAGAGAAGGAAGATGGGTGGAAAACTCCGATTCGGGTTTAATTCGCCCAACATGAGTGGAGGTGAAGAAGTAGAGAGAATATAATCAGTTCATTTGAAGCTTCTAAGGTGAGAAAGAGGAGGAAAGGAGGGAAAAGGAAAAGGTACACACACACGATTTTTCTTTTCTTCCTTTCACTCTCTTTCCTATTCCAGAAAGACAGAATTTTTGACTTCTTTTCCCCTTAATACTTTCTCCACTTCTTTTTCATTTTGTTTGTATACATGTACAACATGTATGAAAAAGAGTAGTTGACTGTGTAAAAATTGTTTTTTTACATACAGTTTTTCTTTTGTTCTACACACACACAGACACACACAAGTCGAGGAAGTTGAGTCGGAAATTTAGAAAGAATGAATGTAAAAATGAGAGCAAGTGAAGAAAGTAAGAAAGAAAGAAAAGAAAAGAGAAGAAAGAAATAAAAGAACATACCATTTTCCTTTTATTTATTCCAATTCACAAACTTTTTTTTTGCAACTTGTTTCCATCATCATCTTTCTTCCTCCCTTTAGTTTAGTCTGAATAAAAGATTATGCACTTTAGCAAGTAACTACAATTTTCAGACTATAATCTTTATCCCCTGTACTGTACTGCTCTGCTCTGCACAACGAAAAACACAACTACATGTGTGAGTAATATTCGTAGGCGGTGAATACGTGGGGATACGAAGGACGGCTTTTATGTCTCATCCAGTTTGCTGAATTAGATCATTATTATTACTTTCATCTTACTAGGAAGGAGGGGGAGGGAACTATTAAATTTCATCTGAATAGAAGGGAAAGGAGTTCCTCTACGTCCCTCCTCCTCTACACAACTACATGGAGAGGACTTGTCCTGGGACTTTCTCTCTCTCTCTCTCTCTTGTCTATAATATCTTATGGCAGGATAAACACGACTTTTCTCACTATCCTCAACTACCCACAAAATGGAGCATTTAAAGTGCTCCTCAAAAAATACACAACCAGTCCTTCACACACACACGCATCTGTTTACCTCAATGAATGGGAGGGAGTGGGAGTATTTGTATTATAAACTGACTGTATGATAAGAATACTTTACAATTCCCACATTAAACTTCTCCCGCTCTCATTTCACCATCCCACTTTCTGGCTCTAGGGCTCAATTTTCGGTTTATTTTGGTCACATGGATGCTCGGTTCTGGTATAAAATGGTATCTAGTATAGAAAAGAAGGAAAGGCCACACAAGCCCTACTTTCCATGAAGAAAGGTCGAGTCTCTAGACAGAAAAGTACGAGTCGTCTTTGGCTGGTGGAGATGGAACGAAAAAAGAGAGAGAGAGAGAGAAGGATGCTCGCTTTTTGGTGATTGTGAAGATTACTTGTGTGTACATCCGCATTACACAAGGCCATGGAACATCATCCCAAGTGAAATGGTTTATTACATCCAACTTCCTTGCCCGACTTTCTCCGTCCTCTTTTTCCTTTTCATGATTTTTCTTCTTCCAGCTCCTCAATTCTGACACCACCACCCAATTCACACACACAGACACACACCCATACTTCCCTCCCAATATCATTCTTTTCTTGGCATAGTTGACAAAGTAGGCAGATGACAGTGGTGCGGTGTTTGTGTACCTAGTTTTTTATGGAGGGAAAAAGAGAGAAGAAGAAATGCCCCCAAGGTCCCTCTTCCAGAAAGGAAACTCCTTGTGACTCTACTAAATTCTAGATTATAGAATTTGTGAAGTGAAGTCGAGCGATATCTTTCTTACTTTCACACAAGCATAATGGTCTCAGTATAAATGGTTTCTTTTCGTTTGTGTGTGACTGGAAAATCCTTTGGATTTGACACAATTTCCAAAAAAAAAATAAAACAAAATCAGATTTATGAGAATGCTTTCCATTTTGACCCTCCTATAATTACTAGGGATGACATAATGTCATGAGAGAAAAAATATATTTATAAATACAAGTTTGATCCAAAACTTTCTCCCTACATTTTTTGGAGTAATGAAAAGACGACTCTAGATTCCCAGTCAAAGAGAAGGCATTTAAGTTTTCTTGTGGAGATAGACCCACTAAAATGAATACACGTAAGACCTATGCTGCAACGGAAGGAGAAAGGCATATCCCTTCTTCTCTCAAAACCATCATCATGAAAGAGATGTTGTAATATAGCTTTCTCCATGTATTTCTTTTGGACTTTCCCTTTCCAAACACTGGAACGCACACACACATACAGAAGGGTATATATCAAAAACTGGGAAAGAGGAGAGAGGAGGGATAGAAAAGAGTGAGTGTGTGTGTTTGGAAGGATTTATGGGAAAGAAGGGATCCTCACATTAAAATGTCGGATATTATATTACGAGCTACATTACCAGCTGCACATTTAAAGGCTAATGTCAGGAGGAGGAGGAGAATTTGGAACAGCACATATATACACACACATATACATGTACACAAACCCAGAAGAGAAAGTCCTGCTAAAAGTTAGCAGTATCAGTCTCATAGAGACATTCCACAGAGAGAGAGAGAGAAAGAGCGGGAGAGTGTATGTGTGTGTGTGCTTTTTACATGTGAAGCTCTTTATATGATACTGCCTTTTCTCTTAAAACTTGCAGGAGTAGCAACAAATTGTGCTTTCTTCTCTTCTTTGAGAACGAGAGAGAGAGAGAGAAAGCAAAAAGGAAGAGGAGGATGAAGGAGAGGAGGAGGACTTTTAGGTACCTTGTTGGCTGTTGGGTTGAATCAAGTGAAATTTACATCACAGTTTCAACTTGAACGCTTCACTATGAAATGGTACGACCATCATTCCCTCCTTTCCCTGTTTTACATGGCCTATATGCAAATTAAGGAAATGTACTATCTATCAGTGAGGCTCTCTCACATGCTTCCAATCCTTCACCCGCCTTCATTCCCTCCTTTCTTCCTCTCTCTCTCTCCTTGCCTCCCAGGTCCCGAACCGTTTCATAATAATAATGTTAACGGTTAGTGCACAGAGTCCAGCCAGAAATGGAGAGAGAAAGGGAAAGTCTTGTGCAATATAATTATGTATCCACAAAATACACAACCCAATACACACATACACACGGATCCTACACACCTTACACTCCTCGTGCAGTACACAGAAGCGTGTAAAGCTATGCAGAAATATAGTCACCGAGAGGAGAAACACATGGAAGGAGAGTCGCTTTGCCGGTAAAAGTGAATAATAATGACACTGCGATGCGATTACATTACATTACATACTCCAGTGCGGCAAGCACCCATTCTCTCTTTCCTCTGGAGAAAGTCAAGAGGATGAAGTGGTGGAGAGAGGGGGGAAGGGAAAAAAGGGGGGAAAGCGAACACGGCACATTCCAAAACTCCCTCGCGTCTCTCCCTCTCTTTCTCTGATGGTCCAAGCACTATTCGAGTAATAAATCGAGACTTTGTCGTGATAAATTCCCGTCCTCTTTCTACTCTCGCCTGCTCCGGCTACCAGTGCTATTGCTGCTGTGGAAAGCATCCTTTTTCTCGAAGGACAAGGGGAGAGTGTAAAACTAAAATGCCATGCGTCCACCCTCTCCTTCTCTACATTCCCATCCTTCATGCTCCTTGTCTTGACATGGAAATATATTGCATCTCTCCCTCCTTCTCCATTCCATGGGATACTCTTTAATTGATGACAACTCTTGTTAGTTTTTCCGGGAACAAATGAAAGCTGTTCTTGTCCACACACACATACGCACACATCCTCCCTTTTTGTCCGGTCCACTGGACTTGTAAAGTGAAATCATAATGAAAAAGTGAAATTGGAGACACGAGAGAGAGAGAGAGAGGGAGAGCTATTTGAATTTTTATACGCACAATTGAAAAACAGACTCACAAATTGAGTTTTTAATATATGTCCCCATCCTTCCACCACCCCTCGCCCACTTTCAATCCCCTCGTAAGTCGATGACTGTTTAAGAGTTAGAGAGTGAGAGGTAGACGCAGACAACGCACTCGTACACACACACACACATATTCATGTACATGCAGACACTGCACCATTTTTCCAAAATTTATGACAAATTTTAGAGAGCACTAAAACTATTTACTGCTCATAAACCGGGGGCCGCACTTCAGTCATAAGTATTTAAATTCCTCGTGTCCTTGTACGTGTGTCTATGTGTGAGTGAGGGGGGAGAGACACAAATAGGGAGAGAGTGTGTGAGTGAGTGTGTGTGACAAAAGTGGATGCCACAGGTGACTGCTTTTTCTCCCCTCGACTTGAAGAAGGGGAACAATGTTGCGTCTGTCAATTTTTTATGACCTAAGGCTTGACCAGGTCTCCTCCATAAGTCAGAATGTGATGTGGAGGGCGTCGTAAACTGGATTTTTCTCCTGGTGAAAGTTTGTCAATAAAATAATTGATGAATTACATAATTAAAATTCTTCATTGCGACAAGAGGGAAATGGTAGGGAAGGAATGAGATGAAGATAAGGTCCATTCTATTTATTTATGTGGTTTTCTCTTTCCCTTTTTCTTTCCCTGGTTAGAAGGGAAAGAGAATTGAGAGTATACTTGACGAGATTGGATTTTTACTCATGCACTTTGTGGTCGGGTGAAAGGAATTTGGGCTATATATGATTGTATGTCCCATCCCATCCCACTAGTGTACATGAGGCGGATGGACACAAAAAAAGTCACTCTGCCTCAAACTCGATGTAGTTTGTAGTGTGAAAGCAAGTTATCTTGTTCTCCTTCAATTTCCCCGGTTTGACTGTTGTCTCAACTTATTTCCGTCACTTTCTCTCATTTCAAACATGTTACTCCCCCTACTTATCCACACTTTCTTCCATGGCTGGAGGCTGGAGAGGAAAAAGACAATGTCAAAGAAAAGAGAGAGAGAGAGAAAACGGTGGACATTTTGTGAAGACCAATTTCATGCTTTCCCCAAAAATCAAATACAAACATACAATAGAAAATTACGCCTCTTCCCATTTTCTCAAATGGTTTCTTTCTCTCTATAACTGTCTTTGTTTTTTTCCGAAATACGGGGACTTTCTCATCTCAAGTTTCACAACCTGATTGTCTCCTTTCTCCTTATATTTTCTTCTCTTACAACCTTCCCCTATTGCGTGCGTGTGGAATCCCGTGTGACTGATATTTATTGATCAAAGTCTGAGAATGTGCATAAAGGCTCCCCTTCTCGATTTGATCCCCCGCCGAAAAGCTATATAAGTAGGAGGAAAGTAATAAGATGATGAGAATGGTGCTGGAGGATAAGGGATATGAGTACCACAGATCACACACACACATCCATCCTCTTTAGGTCACTCTATCCTCATCTTTGACTTTTAGACAGAGAGAAAGGGAGTGAGAGAAGCGTTTAAGCTATTAAATGCTATTGGCTTTCCTGACTTTCATCTCTCTCTCTCTCTCTCTCCACAAACTTTTTCGTTCTCTTTTCTATTTCATTTTTTTCCTCCCAACTTTCTCTACGGCTATCGATACATTGGCCTCCTCCACATTGACGCACAAGACGAGCCATCAAATGTGGAGGATGAGAAGAGAGAAAGAGGAGAAAACAGAGTAAGAAGAGAACGGAAGAGGATTCCTTACAATTTCCAATAAAATGATGATTTGATATAAATTTTCTGCTCTATTTTTATAGACAAGGAAGAAGGAGAAAAGAGGAGAAAGCGAAGGAGAAGGCAGTGGGGTCGTTCATGTTTTTTGATGCTCTTCTTTTATGCCAGACGCATAAAATATACAAGAAAACTCTTTTTTTGTTCCCCTCATCCCTTATCTTCATTTTAGAAGTGTAATCCATAGGAAATAATCATAAAATGAATATTTTCTTATTTAAATTACATCTTATACACTTGCCTGTGTCACACACCCAGACATTTTCTTTCTTTACTGTGGAATGTCTGCCTGGGAAAGTCCAATTTATTGAAATTTTTCAAGAGAGCGAGAGAGAGTCTGGGAAGTCAAGAGCAGCTCCTCGTCTCCTGTCAACGAGAAGAGTCATGGAGAAAACAATAAAAAAGGAGAAAACAGTATAGCATCATATGTAGAAGAGGAGGAGGAGAGGATGGGGATATAAAACGTTTTGCATTGTCAGCTGAATTAATTCTTCAGCTCCGGTCCTTCATTCTCTCCATTCTGTTCATGAATGATTTCTCCTTGTTTTCTCTCAATTGCAGACACAGCACATTTCCTTCCCAGCTTTCTTCAAATTTCAATACAATCTCCTCCCCCTCTTCACTACGAATCGCTCTCTCTAAAAACTCATGAGTCTCTTTTCGTTTTTGATTTTTAGACATGTGGATTTGAGGCTAGAGGAAAACAATCAAATTTTGCTCTCGTCATAAGACAACCCGATTATACTGAGGGATATGGTGAGTTTAATGGGTTGCCGAAGTGCCACTCCCACTTGTTGTTTCCATTCCTTGAGAAAAAGACAGGCAGCCAAGTCCACACGCACACACAGGCATACACGACGAGAAAAGAGAAGGTTTTGACTATGGTTATTAAATGTCATTGGAGGAGAGAACCTTTTAAGAAAACTTTCCTTTATGATGATGCAATATAAAGTTGTCTCCCCATTTCTTCATCCCATTGGATTTTGACAGGTCTCCCTATCCACCCACCAACCCAACTCTCTCTCTCTCCTGCTCTTTCTTGCAGAAACTTTTCATTGCACTTTCGCTCTCCTTCAACTTTCCCTACATTATGATTTCTTTCGAGTCGTGGTGGAGGAAAAATCCATTAATTTCTCTTTCATAAAACCAAATTAGAGGATCGCATAAAATTATTGCACAAGTACTCAATAGACTTGAGCTTTTATAGTGCGGGCAGGCCACAGGTGGAAAGTTCCTACTTTCCCCTTTTGAGGGGGAAAGAGGAGAAGTTGAACTTTCGATGTATATCTGGACACATGAGAAAGCTACTGAAAATCTCGGTGAGTACTACAGTGTGTGTGTGTGTGTGTGTGTGTGTGTGTGTGTGTGTGTGTGAGGGAAATGAAATACTTTCTCTCCCTCCTGAACAGAAATGTGACACTCTTGACATGAGTTGAGTCGAGAAAGGGGATTTTTCATATTAGTCATATTAGACTTATTGTCAAAATTATCTTTTGTTTCATTATATTATACTTTCACCTTTTGTATCAAAGTAATCGCTCCGCACTTCATAATCACACACACAAACACAGAGTAAGAGAGAGAGGGGGGAAGTGAGAGAGGGTCTGTGTACACGTAGTATGGAAGGACACATGAAAGAGCGTGAGGATAGAATAGAAATTGCTTTGCACACATACACGTGTGCAAGGCATGTCCAAGCTTTCTCCTCTAGATTACCTAATCTACTTTTTGTTCAATTCCAGTTCTGACTTTCTCCCGACTATTTTCTTTAGTCCACTTATCAAGGCGGAGTATAGATAAAAATATCTGAAATCTGAGACCATTTACATGGACTCTTTCTCTCTGTACAGTGTACACACAGTGCACACACACGCGCTTTCCCTGAGAGAGAAAGTACTGAGAAAAATGCAAAGGGCAAATAATGGAAACATATACGTTAGGAAGAATGTAGAAAAAAGGAAGAAATCCAGACAAGATTTACTATTATATTCTTTCCTCCATGTAAACGCAACTTCACACACACCCTCCTGTACTGTACTGTGCTGTACACGTGTGTGTGTACAAACATGTAACCCAGACTGTAGATGTACATGCATTACCTGCCACTGCGTAATAATCAAGAAAGAAGTGGAGGCACGCAAGAAACAGCTCAGCCTCTGAAATACGATGCAAGACGACGTCGTCCTAGGATCCGATGGATTGGCATGGAAAGAGAAAGTTTAGGCTATTTCATTTGAGTAATTTTTACAAGCAATCATTTATTGCTTCATCTACTTTAGCTTTTTTCCCCAGTTCCTGTTCTCTTGTTGTGATACCACTCATTTCTATTGGAAAACCAGAGTTGTTCAATTAAAATGATTAAAACATGTTTTTTAAGAAACTCAGTCAGCTTCACTTGTAAAGTACAACATGATTAAATTATAGTCCAAAAAAATGCATCACATTTCCAAAAATGGAGGAAAACTTTATCCACCCACAAACAATCGAATTTATTTATTTATGTTTTACTATTCTCACGTCCAGGGCAGGGAGTGACTATGATCAAATTTGTGTGTAAAATATTTTTGGTCAAGAGGCGAATGTGGCTGTTCCTTCCCTCGTCGTTCCCCCTGTGTGTGTGTGTGTAGGGATATTGAAGATGGGCATTGGTGAGCAAGGAAAAGAGAGAGAGAGTCGTACAGTCACGAGAAAATGGACATCCATAATACATGACCTTTTTCCTCTTTTCCCTCTTTCCATCTCTGACATGTAGGTTGCCTTGTTTGTAATTCATGTGTGTGTGTAAGCTTTACATTGCACAACATAAATTTCAATGCCTAACTCAACCCTCCTCCCGCCCTCCACTGTATACTGAGCTAAGACTTCCCTTGGGTCCCTGTCTAAATCAAAGCATACACATTCACTGCTTTTCACTCATTCTCTCTCTCAAAATATTGTAATATCCACATGCCACATACACTCCACTCCTCTTCCCTATTTTATGAAAATTGTCCTGTATTTTCTATTCCCAGAAAAAATTGAAGCGTGAATTTTGGAATGTATGTACACAATTTTTTTTTTCTTTCCCTCGCTCTCTTGGATGTACACTTTACTTGTTTACAACACGTGATTTACATCCGACCGTCATTCCAATTCTAAACTCTCCTAAATATTTGGTAGTAGCTTTGAAAAAAAAGAGAAAGACATTTTTATACTCAGATTTCTGAATTTTGCATCATCAACTCTCTATTCTTTACTTTCCTTCTGTATAATTTGCGATCCGAAAATTGTTCCATTCAAAATATGAAAAAATGCAATCAGGTGGCTTTTAAAGGGTTTTTCTCGATCCCCGCTTAACCGAATCCCGTGTGTGTGCCTCATCAATTTATGGCTGTGGGCTAGTAAATGAACGTCACATACACGGTACACACACAAGACCACAATCCTGGATAATTCAAACTTTCAACCGCACCTAACTTTCCCTAGTCACGCGAATACATTTTATTTGATGGTTGGGTATTTATATTTCCAATTGTATTATTCACACTCCTCAACTTCAATCCACAACAAGTTGAATTTAATGTTTCCTCCATCTCACACACCTTCTTCCCCTCCATTTTCATACTCTCCTGGCATTCCCCCCCCTCATCGAGGAGACAGACAATAGTAGGAGAGAGTGGTGTGATGTGTCCCTCAAACTTCATAGTCCACAGTCGGACTTTCCACAAAAATTGAATGATGACTTGTAGTGTTGGTGCCAGAGGGAGAGAGAGGACTACAGCGATAGCGACAGGCTGCTGGGCATTTGACTTGAGATTAGTACAGTGTAAATACCGTGCATTTGTCAGAGTAAACACCCATTATTATACAATTTTTGTGGCCTACAAAAATAGCAGAGTCAACAAAAATATGGCCTACATGGATGTGGATGGCCATTGCATTAGTATGGGCTGAAAAATTGTGGAAGATAGAATTATTGAGTGTGTTAGAGTGAGGTGTGTTCAACAACACACACACAACACAGTGAAGGTGCTGAGAGTGGTTGACTGGAGAAATGGGTTTGCTACATCTAGAATGTGTGTTTGTGTGGTGTACAGGGTTCCTTGCTGATAGGTCAGAGTGACATGAATCAAGCTCTGTCTTGTCCTCAGTATTTTACACTATTCACACCTTCTCTCTCGCCACCATTAACCCTGGCCGTTCTTTATCAGAAAGAAGTACAAGTCAAGGAGTGTGTGAATCATGTGTCTTTGTGTGTGTGCATATGTGGAGAAAGTTAGTTGCACCACAGGTTGGTTGCCATAGTGTCACCGTTGGTGCTTTGTGTGTGCAATTTCTCTCACATTGTCAGGGAGAGAGAGAATAGAGAAGGAGAGGGAGCACAGTGGTAGTAGTAAAAATTATAGTGAGAAGAGTGACATTGAAAGAGAGGGAGAGAGAGAGAAAAGCTGAGGGCGGTACATTCATGCTGGTGAAAAAAGAAGCAACGAGAGAATGTGCAGTATCAACATTATAGGTATACATGTATAGTACACGGTGTGTGTACACCCGTGTGTGTATGTGTGTGTGGGACAGACTCGACTGGATGGTAACGGGACGTAGGCAAATAATGACTAGCCTTTCAAAGTGTAATCAACATCAATCCATCAGCAGGGCAAATGGAGAAATGGGTTTTAGTAAATATTAGCTTTCTCAGGACACACACACACAATCACGCAGCCACGTCCCCATCCAGTATACATGTACATACATATACGTGTGTGTAAGTTCATCCATCTCTTTCTACTCCTTTCCATCCACTTTCTAAACGTTCTTTACACACATATGGATAAGGAAAAAAAGAAACTTCTTTCTCAGGTCCTGAACTACAACAAGAGAAGAGGCTAAAGATTGAATGACTAAAGACTTGTTGCAAAAACAGTCAAGTTACACAAACTACATTTACCCTTAAACACTGCAAACACACACAGAGGCTTGGGGATTTGGATTGTAAATCCCACAACATAAAATCAAGACAATTAGGATGTCCTTCTTATCACAGTCTCTTTGAGGTTGTGGACTTTTGACCTTCTTCTTGACTAGTTTAAATTGTCAGGGGAGTGTCAGATCCCGTAGAATTATGTGTGTGAAGAACTGACACTTGTTTTCAACCTTTCAATATTTTGGGGTATTCTCAATGAGAATTTTCTCAGAGAAAGGTGTAGAAAGACAGAAATCCTTGCTTGTACCTGACTGCACTACAGAAGAGGATTCTATGTAAACATATTTGTGATTTGTGTATGTACAAAATACTGGATAATGATTGAGAACGCAGGTTTCTGTTTGTGTGTGTGTCTGTTTTGAGGGATATGGTTCTCGAGGATGTTGTTAGTTCTACGCTTATTAAAAGAGAGAGAAAGAAAGCAAAGGAAGGAGAGGGGAAAGGTTGAGAGGAAATAGCAATAGAAATGGGATGGGTGGGTGTGTGTGTGGGTGTGTCGGTAGCATTGAATGGCATAGCCCTCTCTAACGGGCATTGAGTTTAGATGGATACTTTACGTCACATTATATTGACTATTGTATATACTGTATTATATTTCATAGAAAATGGAATTCTTGCTCCTTTCCCCTCCTCTCCATCCCTTTGTCTCTTCTGTTGTACTCAGTTTCCGGGGAAAGTAACCCGTCGATTCTCTCTCTCTCCCTTTCTCCTATGCTTGCTATGTATTCTGGCAGAATGGCTTCAGAGCGGCTGCAATTTACGACGACAACCTTACTTCTAGTCTCCAGCTTTCTCTCTCTTCCTATAAATAAGATGGAGTCTTGGAAAAAAGCAACAACAGTTTTTCCTCGTCCTTCCCTATAATAAAAATTGAGCTTTAGCTCTTTTTATTTTCCCCTGATATTTTTACGTCCCTTTCTTCTCTCTCTTTTTTGGAGACTCTTCTAACTCATGGACGTATACCTCCAGCACTTCAAGTCAAGACCCCTTTCTCCGTCATCATGGGTGGAGAGAAAGAAAAAGAACTCATAAATCCAAATCCAAATGTTACTGGTAAATTTCAAGGAATTGGCACAATTATTCTTTTTCCCTTCAAGTCCACTGTATAGCATTACATAGGAGAAAGGGGTGGGCAGGGAATGGAATGGATGGAGAGAATTATAATCCTTTGAATTTATTTCTTCTTTACTTTCTCCTAGAGAAATGGTCGGACACGTTTATGTAAATTTTTTAGCTTTTTTCCTCGTATGCAACTAAATATCAAAACTTCAAATAATAAACATAAAAAATAATACAAAACATTTTTCTTTATCCTTGTCTAAATTTTCTTTGATGCCCAACCAAAATATATTATTTTAAAAAGGACTTTCTGAACGTTGCAATACTTTTTTAAAAGAATTGTTTGCAAAATTTTAAATAGAAAATGAGGGTAAATTTTTCAGCTACTAGTATTTGTACACCTAGATTCAATCTTCCGCATATTATGGGCAGAAAAAATGTCAAAACAAAATTCATAGACTCAGATCAAAACAAACTTTTCCCATTGGGAAGAATTTCCGGTTTTTTGAGTGTGTAGAACAATATTCCGGATTTTTCAACAGGTGTTCCTTGATACCCGAACACGATGTGACGGCGTGGACATTTTTTCCTTTCCTTTCTGTGGTTTCCCTTTATAAAGAAGAGAGTAGTGTTGAAAGGGTGGAAAATAAATACACACACACACACACTTGAAAACATGTGTGGAGAGAAAGTAAACTCACTTTCTCCACACACAGTGGAAATAGGAATTGAGTGTGGAGTGTGGAGATTGAAGAGCGTCAAGAATAAATAAAACAAGTTGTTCTGGTAAAAAAAGTAGAGACGAGAAAAGAGGAAGAGATAAGGAGTAATAAGAGAACACAGCAAACTGGAAACTCAAGAGGAGGATTGGGAGATAATACGTTACTCCTCCTTTACTTTCTTTCGGAAGGGAAAGCGAGGACGAGGAGCAGAGCAGACGGGTGAGGCACAGGGTCCAATTTAAAGTCAACTCAAATGAATTTAAAAGGAAGAGAGGGATGGGGAGAGACGGAGTTGAAGTGGAGCAATAAAGAAATTCCATAAGAAGTAAAGTCAGAATCCTTGACTACCTGCCTTCATCCTGGTAAAGAAAGGTATTTGGTATCTTTGGTGGTTTTGCGTACGTATTTGTGTGGTTGTGTGTGTGTATGAGCATTTGAGTGAGGAAAAGGAATTCCCTCTGTATTTTGTTTACAGATTTGTTGAGTTGAGAGAGAAACTTTCTCCTGCTCTTGTCTCCTCTTGTGAAGAAGAAGAAGAGGCTGGGACACAGAAACAGACACGAAGGACTTCACGGTGATTAGAAAATGTTTATGTGCACAAGAACGAGAAGAAAGATTCTTGAGAGCGAGAGAGAGAGAGAGAGATACTTTTGAAAAAAGAATATTCTCAAAATTTTTGTTGTTTCTTGTGGTGAGGTGCGGTACGGTGTAGGACAGGATTGGTTGACTTTCTGGCTTTTGGGGCTTTGGTCTAAGTGGTCAACTCTTTTGTTGAGAGAGACAAAGTGAGTGAGTGGGAGAGACAAGGAATGTGGAAAAGTTGAGAAAGGGAGGGAGGGAGTATATTTAGGATCCTGTCGACTGCGGCGAGGTCGCTACCATGCTGAGAGACAGTAACATAAAGTCGAGAGAAACTAGTCAAATGGATCTTTATGTTCATATAAGAAACACACACACACGTACACGTACATACAAGACGAGCCCCAGTCTTTGGAACATGTCAAGTTGAACTAAAAAACAAGACACCAGGAACGGGAGAGAGGGAATAGGAATAGCTATAGAAATATAAGGAAGATGCATAAAACATGTTACTCCCTGCTTTCTCTCTCTCTCCCTCTCTAAATACTTTGCTACACAAAACTCTGAAACGTAGAGCATACACACTCACACTCATACATGTACACACAGAGACAAAACAAACTGAAAAGCTTGAAAAGCTTCTTATCCTTTTGCTTTTAAACTGAGGACTGTGAACGTGCCGAGCTTTACTGGGCTTCCTTTTATGTATCCTCTCCTCATCCTCCCTGTCTCCCTCTCTCTCCCTACGTCCTCCTCCTCTTCTTTCAACTTTACAACTTTCCCTATTTTGATTCTAACTGGGGATACTTGGACATGCTACATCCTTTATCTTCCATACCTTTCTCTCTCTCTTTCTCTCCACCTTTCCCTCAACTTTCATTTCAAATACTTCATGACTTTCCCGTAACTTTTCATCCTTGACTCTGTCTCCTCTATTTTTTTATTTATTATTTTTATACTCGTCTTACATCAAACTCAAATTTCAAGACAAAACAGAAGCTCGCTTATAAAAATAGATAGTTATGTATACACAAATATTACAACAGAACTCTTATTTTCTAGTACAAATTTATTAGAGATACCATCTTCTTTTGAATACACGTCCTCGTCTCTCAATACAATTACAGTGGCCTAACTTCCTTTTAACTTTACTCCTACTTAAATTTTGGGAACTGACTTTAGTCGACCGTCCGTACAAGACAGCTTTTTTGTAGTAAAAAATAATGTCAGATTATCAAAATGTTCATTAACAAGTCAATATTTTGTCTGTGCATTCCCCTATTTAACTTGTGCCTTTTTTTTTACATCCGCTCTAACTCATTTAAAATTGTGTAAGCTGTCTAATTCCTATTTTTCAAACAAAACTTGGCCTCTAATTCCTTACGCCTCTCTGTACGTGTGTCCTGGGTCAGGTTTCAAGAGGATGTATAAAATAATTTGGGATGTCAGTTAAGTTTAGGGAATGCAAATGAGGGGAGAAGGGAAAGGAGAGTTGAGTGGTGAAGACAAGTGGAAGCTCAGAGGGAGAGTCAAAATTCAAGAGTGATGGAAAGAGACAAGGACAACAGTAAAGATAGAGGGTAGCTAAGATTTCCAAAGAGAGAGAGAGGATGTTGGAGCACACACACACACATTCTACACAGAAATTCCTGATTGGGTTGAACAGGAAGTTAGGAGAGTGTGTCGTCATTGGGTATCACCCTACACTCTTCATTTTTCTCGTCAACTTTGCATGCATGAGTCGGAAAATGTTGATGTGGTGCTTTTCTTCCTCTTCCCCTTTCTTTTTCTTTTCTCTTCTTCTTCCTCCTCCTCCTCTTGTGAAGGTTCATGCATTATGCAGAATGTAACATGGATATACAAGAGATTACCATGGTTATGCCTTGTCAAAATATCACTCCTCCCTCTCTCTCTCTCTTTTTCCGACTTTTCCTCACAAATCCAGCGCAATGTCTCAACTTTTCTTTTTTTGCTCTTCCTCGCAAAATTCACTCTGTCCCTCCTGTACTCATGCAAAAATATCTTACATCCAAAGTCTTATCGAGGAGTGGGAAAAGAATGGAGTAAGCTCATCTAAAAAATACTAGCTTTTCTCCTTGTTCCTAGCCTCATGGCAAAAGTGGCTTTCAAAATATTATTGTCCTTCTCAATCAGACGCACACACATGACATCGTGTATTTTGTGAATGCTCCAGTAATCATGGAGAGGGAGAGAGAAGTACAAAGGGACGGGAGAGGACGGGAGTGAATTTAAAATTCACAAGCTGGACAAATTTCCTCTATTAAACTTCTTACAGCCATGTAAAGTATCCTATTAAACACACACAATGCATGAGGTAGAAACCCCTTTCACTCCCATCTTCCTCTGTGCCTCTGTCTGTGTATCTACATTTCTTTTTCATTCCAGAGTCAACAATTTTCACTGTAAATTGATACTCTGCTCTAGACTGTGACACGAACATTTATTCAATTTAAACGTTTCCGTAACCACCACTTTTCTTCCCTTCTCTCTCTCCCTCGCTCCCCTTTCCTTCTTTCCCTCATCTCAACTTTCATTTGGTCCAATAAAAATCCAAACTTTTTTTCTCTCCAAACTTTCTCTCCTACACACACACACACACACACAGTCACTTTCTAGCAATCTCAGAGGATTTTCATTCTTCCCTTCCCCGCAATTTCATAGTTTTGTATGGAAATGTCAAGGGGTTTTTTTCTTTTGAAAACTTTCCGAGAAGTTAAATAGTCAATACATCAACCCCTCTCATGTCTCTCCATTTTGATTTAGAGGGACTTTTGAAGGGCTAACAAGAGTCATTTATCTAATTCAAAAAATTTTTTTGTAAAAATAATTTACGACTAAGGAAAACCGTGATTTAAATAACAGTTAAAGTGCTACCACCGAAAAACTAACAACATTTGAATTTAGTTTTGTATGAAAACGTATTTCAGTGGAAATTGGTAAAGTACGTGCCTTACAATTTTTATAATTGAACTGTTACCAATTGTGTTAGCAGCTGTAAAAAAAATTTGCAAAATTTGGTACTCACGACTGGGCTGGATGGACTGGGTTGTGACGGAATGATGAAGTTGTCGTTGTGGTGGTGGCTCGAGTAAGTGAGCCGTCGTTGTTTGAGTAGCAGTGGAAGTTAACGGTGGAGTTGGAGAAGCACCAGTCAATTGGTTGACTGTTGTCCCCGACCCTCCTCCCGCCGTCGAAGATGAAGTGGTCGAGGCTTGACCTAGTTGAGTGTACGTAGAGGGTGAGTTGGGTGCAACGGAGGCTTCATTAGGA
Organism: Pygmarrhopalites habei; assembly: GCA_009870185.1. NCBI lineage: Eukaryota > Metazoa > Arthropoda > Collembola > Symphypleona > Arrhopalitidae > Pygmarrhopalites > Pygmarrhopalites habei. Next base: position 82,853 of record WJFB01000148.1, read on the forward strand.
CTGGGTGGGACTCCACTCAGTTGACCCCAATCCCGGATCCCATAGTATTTTACCTTTTTCACCAAATAGCAACGTGGCATGATTCAAAATTTTGATGGAGAGTGGGGGTTACAAAATGACTACACTCCGTGATATCCACTAAATTCCTTTTCTCCCTACTGGTGCTGGTGTAGCTTAGCTGGTTATTTGCGGTCGTCCTTCACCCGTCCCCTCTCCTGGACACTGACAAGTATAAATCCGGTGTATTCTATTTTGATATCAAAGGCAGTCTGTCCTTCCTTCTCTTCTTCTTCAAACCAGAATGAAGTAAGGTGAAAATCTGGAAAGATATAAAAAATTTAAGATTAAAATGCACACTCCGTATTGATTTCAGAGAGTTGGATAGTTGCCAACTCTCTCTCAAAAAATGTAAATTTCATGAGGAATGAGGAATCCACCGTCTTTGGGTAAAGACAATAAAATCTAATCCCTTAACCTCCATTTTAAGGTTCATGCATTAAAAATGGGAGAAAACAGGGAGGGGAAGGGGTGGGAAATGGGAATGGGAAAGTGCAGGTGGTGGTGGGTTGGGCCAGGTCAAAAGCTTGTCGTGTGTGGAATCTCTCTTTCTCTCTCTCTCTCTCTGTGCATGTTGTGGTGGATCGGGATATAGCCATTGAGCATGCATGACCTTGGTGAATGATCGACTATCCTATATAATGTACGTCCATCCTCTTCTCTAATGCGTGTGTGTATTGACGGAAATTGTGTTCAACCACACGAAACTGTGTGTGAGGGTGGTTTTTGAGTTTTTAGGTGTGTCAAAATATATTTGAAGAATGTGGAAGTTATTCCTCCCTTCACGCATGCATTGAAAGAATGGAGAAAGTATCTACTGTTGTGTATCAATCTTTTCTCCATCCTGCATTCTAGAAACGTTGGAAGATACGAGTAGTTTTGGAATTCAGACTAAAAGACTCGCTGCCCGTACGTCCGCGTCCATTCCATATGGAATTGACCAACCCTCATCATTTCCCATTGTAAAATCTTTCTTCTGCATATGAAATTATTGTAGGATCTCATTTCATCTCCCTCCAGCAGAAATACATTAGTCTTTCCACACCGTGGACCTACAAAGGGTATACTTTTATGTGTGTGTCTGTTCATGGAGGATGGACAAGGAAGGTCCACAGTATGGCGTTGGGTTTTATTGCTTCTGAATATTTTATTATCTGTTGCGCTCTTTTTCCTCCTCCTCCTCCTCACTTTCTCTCTGTCCCTGTGTGTATGTGTGTGTGTGCTTCTCTCAGGAAAAGTTGGGAGTGAGACCTGTAAGTGTACAATCCCATGATAGTTGGACTGGTGTGTAAATGTGTGTGTGTTCCTTATAAGTCTCGCCTTTGCTCTCTCGGTGTTCGATGTGTGTGTATATATATATATTGCAGTTGTTGTGCATTTTAAATGGAATGCGGTGGTTAAATTTTCCACGACTACAACATTCCTTGCGGTCAGACTGGGATACGAGAACGGAGTCCATAGGATAACGAAAGGATAAATAGAAGGGAAGAGAGAGTGAGAGTGAGTGAGAGGGCGAGTCAGTGTGTGAGTAGGATTTAAATTCAGGGTAAAGTTCAGGTTAACTGCATCATACAAAATTTCTTTGGTCCTCTCAAAACTTTTCGTAGCCTTCTCCTCCTTTCACATCCTCGGTTTCTCCTTCTGTTTATTTATGAACATTATACCATTTCCTTTGGCTTATTTCCAGAAACTATCGATTTCCTTCCCACCTTCCTTCCTTTCCCCCTTTCCCCGTGCTTGGTTGTGTCTGTCTGTGCTTTCCCATTCCCTTCTCCCTTTGTGCTGGCAAAAAGGAGGAACAAGGCAAAAAGCAGCAGTGCAAAGAGACTAAAGGAGGAGGAGGATGGTATGGAGTGGGCATTAAAATTACACTAGAGCATCTTATAACACAATTATTAATGCAGCCATCATTCTTCCCAGTTTTCTCTCAAACAACTTTCCTCAATCCATGCTTTCTCCCCCTTTCTTTCTCACGGCGTAAGATGAGAGTAAAACATTTGTAAAATTTTTAACAACTGATAATTTTGACTCTCCTCCTTCCTTTCTCCCTTTCTAGATTGTGGTGCTCCTAGAATCAAAAAGAGATCTTCCCTTTTCTTTGGGAAAATCTCTTTTCGTGTGTGTGGGAGTCTCTTTTTTAAAATTAATTTCCAACCTTCCATTGTTCTTTTTCAGTTGGTGTGTGAAGGAAGGGATTCCTGTCGGTCCCTCTTCTTTCTTATTAATTTGTTGGTTACACTCTTCACAATTAGTCTTAAAGTAAGAGTGAAGAAGAAGAAGGAGAAAACGAATTTTTGTGGCGGTTGTTGGTTGGTGCGGTGATGATAGGGATGGGGGGATGGTGGGAGAAGGAGATGGGAAGAAAGTGAGGAAAATAATCGGTGGGTTTGCTCTTCAAGTGAGAAGCAATCAGTTTTATCACCCCACCAGGCAACAGCAAAAGAGAGAGAGAGAGAGAGAAGAGAAGCGTAAGAGAAAGAGATCAAATTGTGATATCGATCAAGATTCCACCCATCCTACACACACACAGGGAAAACTCAACTCTTCTCTCATCTCTACAGTCTTTTGGATGGCTCATCTGTTCATTCACGAGAGCATCAGCCCTAACCATGCACATCCATGTACAACACACGTTCTTGCCCTTTCCTCACCATGGAGCTTGGGGTGTACCGTAAATCGAATTATGATACCAATTTTGGGATGGATGGGTATCATAATGCCTTCTTAAAATTTCAATATCATGTAAAATTTCTTATTTTTTTCCAAATTCCTGCAGAACATTCTTTTAGTCTTTCAACTTTGTGTGCACATTGTTCAAAATTTGAGCTAAATTTACCAGATGATTTTTTACTAACTCGTAAGTTAGTTAACAGTAATTAAAATATTGGATTTTTCATAAATCCGAGAGCCAGGTTTAGAAATATTTGTAACATAAGGAAAACCGGGTAGTTAAAAATGATTTGAAACAAACTAGAATAGTTCCAGCTGTTTCTCTCCTCTCTTCCCTCAACACTGTGAATGAGCCCATTGAAATTGATTTTTTTAAAATACAGTACTTAGCACAGAACGTGTGTGTGTGTGGATGGATTTATGTAATATGTACGCGTGTGTATGTTTGTAATATTCCAAATACGTTGGACTCTTACATCATCATATGGTTGATCATTGTAATCCATTATAATAAAGGGTCCAGGGTTGTGTGTTCACAAGTGTACACATGCATAATGATGGTGGTGATGGTAGAGTAGTAGGGGAGAAGGGGAGAGGAGGGAGACACCATTTGCTCCGACATTCTATTTACCTCATTGCTAAAAAGGGGGGATGGAGGAGTACAAAGGGGAGAGAATAGGGAAGGGAGACTACATCATTGACTATCCCATCACGTTCTCGTCCCAGCAAAATGATCCTGACTGATGATAGCCGCGGCAGTTGTTCCTGTTGCTCCCTGCATGTTTATCCCCATAGTGTACTCATGTATGTACACTGTACACGTGAATGAGTGAGTGTGTGTGTCTCCCTCCCAGAGTCCGTGGCTAATGTAAAAGCGCCCTGCACAATTTCCCTTTCTCTCTCTTTACCTTATGGATATGGGGGAAGGGAGGGCAGGAGCAAATAAAATGTAGCCCTCGCTTTTCTATCTCTCATTTCCCCCTTCTCTCCATTCTCCAACTCCGCACACACACACTGCACGCAAGAAGAGAGTGTGTGTGGGGAAGGAAAAATATAATCTGCTGCTTGGTTTCCAGGGGAATCAACGGAGAGGGGAATCAACGGTGTGTTGGTTGTACTAATAAAAATAAGAGAGAGCTACTTACTGTTGCTTTTGCTTTTGATTCCACTTTTTGCCCAGGAGCAACCCAGCCCACTGAACGTTTTTGTGAATCTCCTTTTCTAACTGTAGTGTGTGTGTGTGTGTATTATAAATAAATTTTATTCAGCATAAATAATGAGATACTGCCACCGCCAACACACACACAATAGAAGATCTTTCACTGGCTCACAAGAGTCTCCCATAATTTCCTATTTCCATCCTCCATTCTGTTATGATAGGAAGAGAGGGAGGGAGTGTGTGTGCGTGGTGGTGGTTGATGGGAGATGGGAAGCACGTGTATGGCTACGGACACCTGTTATCCTTCTACACACGACAGCGAGAGAGAGAGAGAGAGTGAGAGTGAGCGAGAAGAGGCAGGCACAGACAGACAGGCTCTCCCTATCTCCAAAATTGCCTCGGCCACCCGCTTCTTCTCCTCGCTTCATCATCTCCGGGAATATGAACGTTTTAGGACGTCAGACAGATTTCACACACACACGCACACACACACATAGAGTATAGACACACTCACAAAATTACACGGGGAGAAAAGGAGGAAATCTTCGTACTTTCACAGGAGCATGCGGGAAAGGAAAGGAAAAGAAAGCATGTAGGAAAAAGATGACAGGGATTATCCGTGTGTGTGTGGAGTATTTTAAATGTGATCGTTCACAAAAAAAAACGTACAATTTAGACTCAAAGCACTGGGTACAATTTCAAAGTGGAGAATTTTTTTTTCTCTACTCAGTACTTACTTTGTATTCTTATTGTATTGAAGGAGGATCACGGAATCGACATGGATTGCATATTGATGTTTTTTTCTCTTCTCTTCCTCCCCCTTGGAGAGTACACTTTCCTTTATGATGGTGAAACTGACTCCGACAAGTTGTCCTTCTCTCTCTCCTCACACACAACCTACACTACACGATCCCCCGTGTCGTGTGTGTACTGTTTTTTTTCGAGGGAAAAAAACTTGGATTGTACACTTTTTTTTGTTTTGAAATTGAAGATGATGTTGTCTGTCTTAGTTTTTCTTGTTCATTTCCGTTCGGAACGATTCTTTCCCCGTTGAGTTGTACACTTTAGTGAAGGGGAATTCAAGGAGAATGTACAAATTTGCACACATTATATAAAATGTTTATTGTTGTTTTTTTCCACTCTTCCTTCCCCTTTCTCCTTTCCTCTCTTTTTATATTCTGGTTCGACTAAACTTCCCTCCGAGAGTGAATCCGAGTCTCCTTTATTAAAAATAAATATATATATGAAATGACAAAAAAATGAATTTGGATGACTAGATAAAAAGCACAGACAGAGACAGGAGGAATGACTACATGAATGGGGAGTAGAGGAGAGTCTAGTGAATTATGAGGAAGGTGTCTGCTGTGAATTATTCATGGATGACTAATTTGATGAATTGCTCTCGCACCATTTCTTCTCTTTCTTTCTCTCTTTCACACACACACACAAACACACACACAAAGCCACACACACTTCAGCCTCAGTCGTCCTTAGACAATCCAGCAATGAACAAAGTTTTCTATCTTCCCCTCTTCCTCGCGTTTTTTCTTTCCCTCATTCACTCCCAACATTCACTCTCTCTCCTTTCTCCCCTTCTACACATTCATATGTACTGGATCTAATAACTCACTTTCTCTATGGTAGAAAAAACAGTAGGTTCTTGAACACGGTGAAAATTTTTTCTAGAGTATGTAGTGTAGATATATATTTTTATTTATTTATTTATTTATTAAATATTCGTTGTCTTTGTTCCTTCGTTATTATTGTTATTTTCCAAGACTTTTTTTTCCTTGTTATTCGCTTTCGTCGTCAGACTTTGGACGCGGACAATCTTGGTTTGGCCTTCCTTTCTCTGCCGAGTACATATAAATCCACGGATGGTTTCTTTCTCCAAACCGGTACTCACACCTTTCGATTTAACATGTATTCTTACACAATTTGTGTAGCTTAATTGTCGGTATTTCGGCAGTCAGTAGTAAATACGTGAATTCCAGGCTTCCACAGTCCAACAAAAGTGAAGAAGTGAAAGCGGGAAAGTGTATTGAGATGGAGCACAACAAAAATTTCTTTTTCCCACTGTCCTGTCTCTCCGAGACGGTCTCTCCAAAAAATTTTCTTTTATAAAAAAATTGCTCTTTTTTTCGTTGTATAGGAAAGGTATTGAAAAATATATAGTTGAGTGAGTGTGTTCGTGTTTTGGAAAGGTCTTTTCTTGTATACTAGGAGATGTGTATGACGGGTTTAGGATGACGAGGACAAGACACCCACACTCCTGAGAGTCACTTTGGTTTTGAGATTCCTACTTCTTTCTTCTCTCCTCTTCTTACTTCCTCTTCTACACGACGACCGTCTCGGAGTTTTGGAGTAGAGAATTGAGAGGAGAGTAGTAGTCGTGAAACTGGTGGTGGTGTGAATGGTGATGGTGAGCGGTGGACAGAGAACATGAGGACAAAGAAATATTTTCTCTGGAGTCTCCGAATACTTGAGGCACCCTGACAGCGAGCGTCGAACGTGGAGCTGGAACCAGACAAAAACTCACACTGACACTTTCCTCCATGCGCACCATCCGTTCGTCTCTCCTCGCAAACTCTCCGATTTTATTTCTCTCTCTCTCTCTTTCTCTCTCTTTCACTCTGTTTTCTCCCCCACTCTCACTCTCTCCCGATGTGTGTGTGTGTGTTTGTGTCTCACTATACCCTACTGCTCTCTCCGCTTTGATCGATACTATGGAGGAATGTATTCTCTTCTCCCCTTTATGCTATGTGTAAACTTACGTGTGCCTGTATGTATGGAGTATACCCAAGGGGAAGGGAATTTATAACTCTCCCTATAATATATACATATAACCATAGGTAGGGTAGGATTGGTTTAGAACGGATAGTGGGATTGTCTATATGCAATAAAGAAGGCACAGGGATTTTATCCGAACACATGCATCCACACACACGCACAGACACTCTCTCTCCATGTATGTATGCACAAGGAGAAAGTATGTGATAGATATATACGTAAAATTTAACTAGGTACAAGAAAGCATAGGAAATTTTTGGATAGAGACAGTCTATTTTATATGGAGGAGTATGTATGTAAGGGGGAAGGGTATAGCCCCTTGGCAGAGGAGGAAAAAAAGTTTCCCGATGCATGCGGTGCATGAAGATAGGGAGAACTGACGTTCTATAAAATTCCCCCTCTTCCTCCCCTCTCTCTCTCTTTTGCTATGCCCCTCTGCTTATATATGCAGTTTGGGTAGCCCCAAGCACCCTATTTGACTGTACAGTGTGGATGTGTACAAAGGGGGTGTGGGGATACATACATGCATACACACAAAAAGAAAGAGAGAACGAGAGAGAGAGAGAGACCTTTTTGGATGTGGAAAAACGTAAAGCAGTTGAGTTGCTGAATGTGCATGGAATAGATTAGGTTATGCTGCTGTCGAGATGCTTGATATTAATGTTGCGTTAGCGAAAAGCTTCTCTGTACAAACGTGAACTGCCACTGCCACACACACACACAAGACATGTTACCGCCATCCCATCACACACACACACATGTATTGTATAAGTATATTTGTATATATACATGAGATTGAGAGTGTGTTTGTGTGTGGAGGGCTCTGCTTCACTAGACAGGGCAATGAAAAGATTTTGGACAGAGATATTGTCACGTGGATGGAGAGAGAAGAGGAGAGGAGAGGAGAGGAGAGGAGAGGAGAGGAGAGGAGAGGAGAAGAGAAGAGTGGAGGGAAGTGGAGTGGAGGGGGTTTGTTTATTTTTTATTCTGACTTTATTAACGACGTGTTGAGATGACATGTAAGAAAGGACAATGGGAGGAAAGGGTTGGGGACCTAATGAAGACGTGTCTTCCATCCAATAAAATGGGATTAAATAACTGCGTTGTGTGAAAATGATTTGTTCAATTTATTCCGCCAGCGTAAAAATCATTATTGTTTCTCAAACTTTTGACAGTACCACAAAAATTTTCTACTGCAAAATTATTTCCAATCAATGAAAGAGAGTAATTAAACGTTAGTAAAATTGAAAGAGAAAAGTTTATTTGTCACTGACACTTTCACTACGCAGCTTCATTATGTAGTGTACATTTTAACAAAAATTGTGGACTGGGAATATTTTAACAGAAATAATCACGGCATTGATTTATAATCCTAACAAATAATGAGTTTCCTTCAGTTTAAAAATGTACTGTACAGTGTTCAATTTTTTGAACATCTCTCACTTCATTCCTCTACACAGATACACAAGCCCTCCCCATTTCTCCTTTCCCTTTCCGTTCACCTCTGTATTTATCACAAAACTTTTCTATTGGCCTCCTTTCCCGTGTATTCCGCTGTAAGCTATAGTCTCAACTCGAGTGTACACACATTGACATTATAAAAGTGTCCGGAGAAGATTGGGAATTTTGTGGGGTCCCTTATGTTTCGTCAAGATGAGGGAATTTCGGAGAAAAGTGCCCAATTTACCCCATAAGAACACCTGTTACCTTCCAGGCGGCCAGACCACACACCCACCACACACCTCCTCCTCCTCCTCTCCTCTTCGTCTCCTTCATCTAATCTCCGATGCAAGACATGTGATGCGAATCAATTTCCCCCTCTCCCGACTCTATTTCTCCATATGGTTTTTCTGAATTTAAAAAATATTAAATATAATTTGAAAGATAAAGAAAGAAAGTGAAGTGAGTCAGTCTTCCCAAGGAAGCAAGAAATGGAAAAAAAGATATTTGTTCCTTAACTGCCTATTGATTTTTCATTCATAGAGTTCTGTGTGTGTGTGTGTGTACAACGCGTTTGTTTGTGTGAGGTATATGGACGTGTATGTGAGAACTACACTTTGATATTTGAAGAGCATCAAGCCTACGTCATGGACTGTTATCAAGAGAAAAGATACGGTGTGGAAGAAAATTTAGAAAATGGAGCTGAAAGACAAGTTAATCTCCCTCTTCCGTTCCTCATACATTTATTGTAAATGTACAGCTTGATACTTTTTGGATCCAAGTCAAAATTCCCTGCATCGAGTGTGTCTACTCTGGAGAAATACTTGATGATATGCAGGATTTGGATGACTTTCTCTTTGCTTCATCGTTTGCCTTTTGTTTTTGCGTTGAACTTGTGTCAAAATAAGGAAAGGGACCAGGACAAATTATTTAGAAATTCTCGAAGATTTAGAAATTTGTGAAATAAGGGTGTTAAAATCCCTTTTTAATAAAATGGGAAATAAAAAATAGGCTACTGTTCCCCCCTTTTGAATTGTTGAGTTGTTGAAAAAAAAGGGGGTTTGAAGGAAGCAGGAGGGACAGTGAGGGATAGGGTGAAAGGAGAAATGGAGAAAGATGGTGAAGAAGGAAGGAGGTCGGTGTGTATTGGCACTATTCTTAGGTATAATGATAGTTTGTTTGAAGATTGGATTCATTTCTCAACGTCCCCTTTCGTATTAAAGTACAATAAATAAAGGCATTTGATTCAATAGAGCTAGACTTTCACTTCTCCTTTCCTCTTCTCTCTTCTCTTCTATGTCCGTCCTTCCCTTTCCCTCATTTCTGCTTGCTCAACAGCTCAAAATGATTTCCGACATTGTTCAATAAGAGCATTGGAATCCATTCAAAGGGAGGAGAGAGAGACTCAACTTATAATTATGTTAGAGGTGCTGTGTACCAGGATGCGTGTCCTTCCCTCTCTCTCTCACTGTGTGTACGTGTATGTGTGTCTTTGTGTGTGTGTGTAGGATCCTGCTTAATGTGACTTCACTCTTAATATAATTTTAAGCTTAGACCTCCCATTCCCTCGTCTTTTCTCTTACATTCGCCATCCATCCATTACATTAATGAATTTTGCTTATTCTACCTTCCTCCTCTTCATCCTTCAATTGCCCTGTTGTGTGTGAGTGTTTGAAGTCTCCTTCAAAAATCACCATATGCCCATTTATGAAATTACTTCCATCCTGACCTTCCATAATCTTTCTCTCTCTCCATATTGCATGATAGTACTTGAGGGAAAAGGGGAAAATTTCACAAATTTGTACATTTAACTTGTGACCGACCAACCGACGATTCTTCTGCTCTCTTTATTCAGTCACATTAACGAGGAGGGAGTTTCAAAATAGTGATAGCGACTCTGGTTGTATGTGAAAATGGTATCACAGAAGACTTTCACTCTCGCCTGTTTGGTATTTCAACTTTTGATGTGGAGTGGGAGAATTTAAAAATAAGAAAGCTTTAAATTTAAATCCTATGCAAAATTACACTGGGCTGTATGGAATGACCGAGCGAGTCTCTTTCTCTCTTTTGATCCTCCTTTTCCCTTTCCTCCCTTTCTCACAAGTGAAGAAAGTCTCTGTAGTACTCTGTACAAGCAAAAGGAAAGTGGTTGAGCATGTGCTATATATGGCCTGCAAAAGAGTGGAAAAGAGAGAGATTATCATGGAAAAATTCACGCCAAGAAATTTTGACTTAAGCAGTTTGATTTCCATGGTCTTCCAGGATCTTAAGGAAGTTGGTGAGCATGAAAAGGGCGGTGTAGACCCGTCCAAGTCTCCCGCAACTTGAACTTTCCACTGGATTTATAATACCCTTCATTTTCCCTTTTCCTTCCCACAAACCCATTCACTGGGTGTGTGTGTGCCTCTAAGTATGCTTGGCCTTTGAGAGGAAGAACAAGAAAACTTGGGAGATGGCCTTAAGAAGATGCAACCTTTCTTTATACTCTCTCCCTCGCACACAATTCTATTCTCATTTTCTCTTTATATACCGTAAACCTCGGAAGTAAACAACTTGTACCGTAATTCATTCACGATAGCCACAATTAAATCGAGAGGGGGATAAATTTGGGAATGAAAGCAATTTAAATTATTCAAATTTGATGACAATTAAGTCAACATATTTTATTTGTACTCCTTTTACTTTCACTTCACATTCGATCACAAGAGAAAGTTTGTTCCTGGATTTTACTGTAATTCAAATGAGTTCGGCTCATTACTAATAATGTATTTGTCAAACAATTGTTTGATAAATTTTTAAAAATTTTTTAAAAATTGTATTTCGATCCTGCAAGATTTTTTTCCTTGAAGAAAACCCAGACGTTCCAATGATCACATCAAAAACGGATTTACGGTAAATGTATGTGTGTGCGTCGTGTGTAGTGTAAAAGATGTGACGTCTTTCCGAGCGCTTCTGTCTTTTGACTCCAGGGCCTATCAAATGCAATGCAACGGAAAGCACACACAGGACACACACACACACAAAGGCAGAGATACACGGAGAGAGAGAGATGGCGAATTAGGAAACAAAATTGACTAGGAGCATTGGAATAAGTTTAGGGCAACATGTGGTGCTTAATGTTTGGGAACACTTGTGTTGGGATGAGTATTGGTTGACGACCCATATCTCCCACATATACCGAACACACTTACATACACGGATATAAAAGCGACTTCCTCGTACAAGAACCTCGTACGTAATATCCTACATTTATTTACAAACGAAAATTCTACGAGTCCATCCAACTCCAAAGACAGCCATGGATGCTGCACATATGGAAAAATAGGAGGAGGAAGAGAGACATGGAGAAAGTACTATTGTCTAAATTTACTTGTGTACGTATGTACAGTGTGTGTATCATAATACAGAGAATTCTCTGAAACCCATTTTCCCTCAAAGTCAACTCTCTGTATGATTCGACATTGGTGAAAGTAGATACTCCAGTCAGAGTCCATGATTCTTCCTAATGGGAAAGTGAGAGTGGAGTGGAGGGAGATATGTAAATGTGGATGGGGACTTTGGGTTGTGAAACCATCCCGACTTTTATTTCCTACTTTCTATTTTTGCTACATCACCCTCCCTCCCTCCTCCCACTTGAAAGTGAATGTGAAAGACCGGATTACACCAGTACCATTGGACAGGTCATAATGAAATTATCTTAATCAAAACAGACTCTCTGCTTGTACACCGTGTCCCACAATTGACTCCCTGATATGAAAAATTCGGCATTTTTGAACGGGTTGAGATATTGACAAAATTCGAAAAGGACGTTGTAGAGGAAGGACCAAAGT
>WJFB01000149.1:0-94039 GCA_009870185.1 Pygmarrhopalites habei
CTTCCCCCCCCCCCCCCCATTGTACAGTATGATTACACAATAATAATCTTAACAATTATTTCGCGTAATTTTACATAATTTTTAAACATAATTTCGCAAATACGATCAACGTACCTTTCTCCTCACTTTCTCTCCTTTCACTTTCTGCACAAAATATTATTATTACAATATATATAGTAAATAAAAATACTGTGTGTACACTATTACAGATTTTTCATAAGCACACACTCATATACATGTTGTGTATATGGTTATAGCCTCGTAGGATGAAGCCAAAGACTATTGTTAATTGACAATAATAAAAATGCTTAGTAGAAGAAGAAGAGCAGGGAAATGGAACTGGGACTAGCCAAGTATCTGGCAGTACACAACATTATCAGCTTTTGACACATGACTCCTTAATTTTCAAGTAAGGAATCCCCCATTTCAACTCTTCATACCCAAAACCTCGTTTATTAACCTATTTTGCACAATTTTTTTAATAAGAAAAAGCTCCTAATAATGAGGAATTCTTTTCTTAGGTACTTGGTTGTTCCTTGTTCCATATTCCATTTATTATTACGTGTGAGTGAGTGAGTTTTGCAAATGACGGTTTCTTCTCTCACGCAATTTTAGGTACACATTTTTTTAAATATTATAATTAATAATAAATTTTGATTCTCTCTAATCTTTCATGGAACGTTTTTTTTGTCGTTCACTTACTTTCTCTCTCGTTCGCACAGTACATAGTCCGTCCATTCGACATGTTTGTGAACAGACGTCTCTCTCTCTCTTTCTCTCTCTCCATACACACATTGGCTTGACTGAACTTTGGCAACAGAAAATGCGCTTTTCCCAAAGTATCTAATTAATAATAGTAAAAGTTACAATATGACACGATTGACATTGACAAATTCGTACTTGAATAATATAATATAATAATAATATATATACTTTCTCTTTACTTTCTCTTTCAACCTCTTCTCTCTACTATCATCTAAATGTATATAATTATTATTATTGTATAATAATTCTAGTCATTCTTAAATAATTTCATGATCAACGATGACTATATGACAAGATTTCATTGTTTTTTCCGTCTTTCCTCCATTCTATTCCCTTACAATCTAATATTTCATCTTCAAAAGTTTTGCTTTAGTGTCGGTTTTGTTGAAAGGCTCGCCTTTAAATATATATATGTACACATTCAGTATAAAGCTGTTGTCCCACATCACAATTTGGTCACCGTTTCTTCATTTCATTTAGTTTTGATCCGTGTCCAGTAGGTTTTCATTGTATTGCAAATGAATACCTTCTCCCGTAGTTCATTCTCATTCATCATTCTCTGATTCGACCAGCAGAATATTCATTCCTCGCAGTAATAATAATAATATATTTAACTTAAAAAATTAGTTATGCATTTAAATTAGCTAATTCATCAATATTTTTCTTATACTATATACAATAATAATAATAATTCCGTACGTCAGTGGTATAGATGAATTGTTAAAAATATAATAATGTAATGGACTGACATAATAAAAACAAAAAGGCAGCTACTATAACAAAAAAACAATGCACATTCTCTTCTCTCTTATATATTTTAGTATTGAATAATGATAATAATAATAATGTTTCTTCTGACGATCAAGCCCTCTCTGTCCGACCACGACTGACTCTTGTATTGTTTATAGCTCAAATACTTTTCCCCCCACATACCTTGTACACACAAAATATTGGATTTGTTTTTAAAGTACAAAATTCCAAACTGATCAATTACTCCATAGTTGCAAAACAAATTTTACAGGATATTTCCTTATTCTTCCTACTTTTAAAGTTTTCTTTTGACCAAAACTTAATTATCCAGATTTTACTGAATCTCTGTCTGTCTACGCATAACACATAATATATAAATTGAGTGAGCGAAGAAAGTAGCAATCATTTTCGTCACTGTACTGTCTACAATAACTTTCAAAAACTACAGTGTGTAATAGTAGCTACTATGTTAAATTTTATAATAATAATAATATTTAATAAAGGTATATATGATACTTAGTATGTGTGTGTGTTTATGTATTGTGTGTGTATTCATGCATGTAGCATAGTCGAACATTTTTTCTCTTTAGTATTTTTCCTCCCCACAGTATTATTATACATACAAGGTAAGTAGTGTATAGTCTTTCACTTCTCTTTCCAAAAGGGGTTGACATTTTACAGTTTATATTATTTTATTGGCATTTCAAGTAAGAAGAAGTCATCATCGTCGTCTGTCTGTCTGTCGTCATCTACTCTACTCTACACTAATTCAATTCTCAACATGACTATGAATGAGTAAATAAAAGTATCATGACAATAACAATGAGAGTCATGGTCAAGATAATTCGCCTCACTTTTAAAAAAAGAAAAATAATAATAAAAGACAATTTTTTCAAGACAACAAGACGATGAGGTTGTGTTCTGACTGACAGAAGTATTTTTCTATTTCTGATTCAAATTTTAATCCTTCTCATTTAGTATAACCGTTTGTTCCTCAAATTGCGAAAGAGAATTGCTTCCAAGTTTTTAGAAAAGATATTATTCAGATTTAATCCAGATTTGTTCTATCCCTAAATATGCTGTACTGCCTATTACTTATGTAGTTGTATTCATAATTAGAACAAACTGGGAACAGGGAATCATAGTAATAACTGTATAATAGGAATAACAGCTTAGGTTGTGAACCAATTCAATACCCCCTTTATAATGTAGTATATAATGTAATGTATGATAGATTAATTAGTGGGCAATCTCAAATCAATACTGCAGGTATTATATATGTTCATATATGTATATTATATTAGTAGAAATAGATAATTATACTATATCTTATTATGTGGTAAGTTCACAGGTGAGTCCTATGCAAATATTCATTACTATTTTTCACCTCAGTACCAGTACCATATCATTATTAATAACCAAATCATCAAAAAAATATTTAATAATAATAAAATACTTTCAAGGACTAAAATTTTTCAAAATCTACTGTATATATGTAATAAAGCAGCGCCTGGCTGCTCTCGTCTATTGTAATAGTATCTTAATAGTGTGACACCCTCTCAGCATCTCTCTCTACAGTATTATAATAGGTAAATATGTTGTAATTAGCTCAAATTTTCCGTAAATTTTATGGTACTTTGTTTTAAAGGTACTTTGCAATTGTAGTTATTATTATTACAGTTAATTGCCTGTGTAGAAACAAAAAAATGGGTAGGAACAATAATACTCTTCCTTACAAAAAACAAAAATTTTGATATTAAACATTTTGTCTGAAATTTTAATGTAATTGTGTAAGCTATTATTTGCTATAATCTACAGCACATTTTTTTGAATATTTCCTTGTAGTTGTATTCTGTAATCTGACTGTATTCTACAGCACATTTTTTTGAATATTTCCTTGTAGTTGTATTCTGTAATCTGACTGTATTCTACACATATTTTTTTTATATTGTATTGTTGCTTGCTATATACCTACATTTTTCTAGAGCCTGGCTAATCCAATTTAATACTAGACATCTTAAACTAATCACCCAGGTATAATGACTGTAGTTATGTTTATGTAATTATATTGTAGAGTAAGTAATTTTTTTCTCTTTTCCATATCTTTGATAGTCTCATTCTTATTTTCCTGCTCGTCTAGCATTAAAAATATTAAAATCAATTCAATTTGAAGAATACAAAGTTAAGCAGAAGTTAACTTCATTATAGATTCTCTATATTATCAAATAATCACATTAAAACATTTACTTTGGAAGGTACTACATTGCTCAGCTTCGAAAAGCTCTTAGGTACTTTTGTATAAGTTCGAATAAAAGAATCTTTCTTTGAAAAAATTTTAAATTCCTCTTTTTAAAAATCCAGCTCACTTTTTTCCCTACCAAATGCTATTATCATTTTTATTCTTATTACTTATTACCTACCCACGCCTATTCCTGTTGGGGTTCTACTGAAATATTGAGGGTTATAGTATTCTGTATTATTCTGTCTCGGATTCACTTTGAAGGATTATAATGAGTTGATACAATTAGACTGTTTCAGATACTTAGCGTGTGTGTGACCAATGTTGAAAGCACAAGCAATAATTAATATTAAATTTTTTTTGAGAAATTCAGTTTTATGTTGTCAAATCATATACAAAAACAACTAGAAAAATTTCTCCCTCGTCCCCTCACATAAAAAGTCCAAAGTGAAGAAATAAAAATAATCAACTACAATACTCTTACTACTAGCTGTTAAAATATTGTAGCCAGGTCTCTGACCTATTGAGAACGTACCAATTATTCAACAACTTTAAGTATATAGTTAATATGTATGGCAAAATGGCAAATAATGTTGTCGTCTAAAATAACGTTTTGGTTGTTGTTGCGTATTTTAGAAACTTATACATAGTTTTGAGAAGCGTCAGATTTTGCTCTATCATGTTTTAGATTTTAAGTTACTAGAATTTTTCTTATCACTTTATCGATAATAATAAATACTCTAGTAACTGACTCGTGTACAATAAAGATAAGGAATGAAGATTCAAGTAGATGTGAATTAAAAATTAACACGATCCAATTTTCCGAAATTGAAAATGGACAGGAACACACTTCATAATAAATTATTATGGATGTAAACTTTCAATTTTTTATAGTTATTGACAGTCATAGTGACGAGAGAAAAAAAGACTATAAAATCTCAACCCCGTATTCAGTTTCATAATAACAATAAAGGACGACGATATCGTTGGCTAGATGAAGGCGTCACTTTTCTCACGTGTATTGTGTCTGTCTACCTCTCCCATTATTATGTAATAATAATATTAGTAATAAAATAATAACAATAATAACATATGTATGTAGAATTTACCATCTTTCTGTTACTCTTGCACATATCTCAACTCCTTAAAATACTGTATACGTACAACGTTAAATACGACAACTTTTTCAATAAAGGGAGCAGAGAGAAAGAAAAAGGAAAATCTTTGCGGAGATTCAAATGAAATATAATATTGCATTTTATAAATTGTGCAAAGTAAACGTTTGTTTGTGTTTTCTATTTATATGTTCTATATATATATTTATGTCTGTGTATTGTTATGTGTTTGTAGAATAATTATGTTAATAATTAATAATAATATCAAAAACAAAAGGATCAAAAGAGGAAAGGAAAAAAACGAACGAGACGACGACTAGACCCCACCTAGAAACAAATATTCAAGAAAAAAAGTGTTTAAAGCTTTCATACAACAGGTAATTCTAAAATCTTGTTCTCGACCACATTTCTCAATTACAATATAATCCTCACCGTTAAAAATACGTTTCTACTCGGTTTACGACGATTTTGGGAAGTGAGTCTTCTCATGAGCTTTTAGTATAGTCGACTATAAAAATGAAAGGAATAGAGTCAATTGAATTAAAGTTGTAGCCAAAAATATGAATAATTTCTTGTATAGTTCGTCGATCAAAAAATTATAGTAAAAAATGAATATTTACCCTACTAAACCGCTTGCCACAGAGACTACAAGAAAAGGGCCTGAATGGAAATATTAAAAGTTAATTAATTGCTTAAATCAAACAGTCATGTTGAGTTTTGTCAACTCATAATAGTGTCTTCACCTTTCTCCAGTGTGTACCCTTGCATGATCCTTCATATGATGACGTAACTTGAAGGCTTTACTGCAATACTGTGGATTGAAAAAAACAAGATTAATTTTGAATTATGCTTAAAAGGCGAAAGCTACGTGTGAGCGTGAAATATTCCAGTCTTTCATACTCACCTCACATTTGAAGGGCCTAGAAGCATATCGCAAAAAAACAAAATAAAGTTAATTAACTTTTGTTGTTGATGTTACACAACAGTGAAATTTTTACACCGTAAAAGATTTTTGAGTCAAAGTAAGTGGATGGAAAAATTACCTTTCTCCTGTGTGTATAGGTAGGTGCTGGATGAGCATACTAACCTAAAAGTAAAAAATAAATTGCATTGGTCAAACGGTGCTTCAATAGTGTCATCATTAAATATTATTCTTTTCATTCTTTATTACACTCGAAAGAATTTAAATCACCTCAGGAAATGGCTTTCCGCAAAACTTGCATACTATCTGTCCTTGCTGACTGAGGTCATCCAGATCTTTAGAATATTTTCAATTTGACAATTATTATATGAATTCTAATCAAATTGTTGCCTTCATTATCAAAATGCAATAAATCGCAATAAATGTTTCAAATCGAATGTATGAGAAAATTGTACCAGGTGGAGGCGAGTGATTCATTTCTTCAGATGAGGATGGTCTTCCTCGGTCACGGTCACGATCGCTTCCCCCACTACTTCCACCCCGACCTCCACCATGAAACGACGGTTCTGGAGGTGAGTCAGGAGGATGGTCCATTGTCGAAAGGTTCGAGACTGCTGTCGAGGTTGAAGTTGACGGTGTTGCTGTTTAGATTTGAAAAATTAAATTTACATTATATTGATTTTGGACAAAATAATTTTATACCACATTCGTTTCAACTGTCACTGACCTGTACTGTACAGGGCTGAATAGACCGTTGGGTGAAGCAACATAATGTGTCTGGAGAGGGCGGACTGAAAAATTCATATATGATCACGTTGAATTTTCGATTTTTAAATATGTCGTCAACTGAGTGATAAGCACAAGCCTTCCATCAAACATTAGACCTTACCTGATTGGGGAAATTTGTTGAACAGTAAATACAACAGTAGCGGAGGCATAGTGGCTCATTTTGGACGTCCTGTCACGTGAACGAAAAAACATTTCAGCAATTTGTTAATAAAATGTCAATGAAAAAAATTAGTATATTCAATTTTTATTAGTATGTACCTCATTTTCATTTGACGATTTTTGCTGATGTTCTGAACGAGAATCCCAGTCATCATCCTCTTTTTTGAGCGCCTAAAATAAATAAATAATAATGATTCAAGTCACTATATACGAAAATGTAAGTTTCTTATAGGAAAGGATACTACACAAAAAAAAGAATAAACATGAATGAAGATAGCAATACTCACAACCATCAAGGATATCATTCAGGATAAGTTAGATAAACAATGAATGATTTTTATGTATCTGTAAGACACATTAAATTTCTCGGGTGGGTTTAAATTTGACCCGTGTATACTTATATAGTACTGCATATACCTTAAAATTTTTCAGAGTTTCCTCCATAAACCTACAATGTTCTACAGAAGAACCTTTTCCAAGATAACAATAATTTATTAAATGTACTTCCTTTATGCCTAAAGTGATTTTACTCTAGCTGTGTGTGAAAACGGAAGTATAGTTAAAGTACACTACAGTACGTTTTCCTTGTTGTCGTTTAATTATTCCTAGTACACACAAAAGAAAACAAACTGTGAGTAGTAGTAATTGTATTTGAGCAGAAATTCCATCCTCAAGTGAAAAAAGAATCAACGAAAAAACTAAAATTTTGAAGACGAGATGATATAAAATATATCTTAGAAGGCTTCGTGTGTACGGGATACTAGGGGAAACACACATGCACAACTTATCCAGTACGAAGGATTTCATCCAGTTTCAGGCGATTACAAACAAGTCGCCGGTCACACTTACACACAACCGCAACTGCAGCGGTTACAAAGAAAGCGTGTAGTCAGTTCACCACGCTTCTTTGGTCCGTTTTCAAAATGGGCCATGTCATGTTGATGACCCACAAGGATTATTTCACTTAATGTTTTACACTACTACAACCCTAGTATAAAGGACTATTATGTACGCACAAACAATGCTTAAATCTCTCCCTCCAGCAAAGGTTCACAGTATCAGGCTGCAGTTGTAGTTTTAGATAGCTAGTTCGCACTAAAAAAAACTCCGCAAAAATAAAACATATACGGGGGATATCCTATATGATTGACTTGCTACTTTCACACAATTTTATTATAGAGAAAAAAAATAAAATGAAAATTATTTTAATTAACTATTTTATTGACAATCCTTACCAACGGACTATCCTGTTCCTCATAACTAGAAGGACTCTGAACTGCCGGATGCGGATTTGGTGCCTCTACTTGCATGACTATTTCTGAAGATTTTGAGCTAGCGCTTGTTGCATCAAGTATTCTGCAAAAGGATTTTAGCATGTATAAAATTTGAATTTTTTATCATATACAAGTGAATTCCAGCATCAAAAATTTTAATTTTGAGTTACCTTGCTTTTTTGCTGTACACCGCTGATGGTTCGGCAGGCTCATTGTCCCTATCTCTTTCTCTGCTGGTATGCACAGTAGGAGTCGAAGGATGTACAGAAGGAGAAGAGGTCGTCGATGATGATGCAGTCGGAGGTCCAAATCGATGATGAGTCTGTAGATTTATTGAAATAAAATAAAATATCGTAGACTTATTAAAACTAAAGCTTGACACTCTAGAAAAAAATTGACACATTTTGGAATATGTCAGTCCTCACACCATTCTCCTTGTGACATGGACCAAATAAAAAAACTATTTTTAAAATATTACCTGTAATTGTTTGATGGGTGGGGAGGAGGAGGACACTTCCGACAGTCCAACAATTTGTAGATTGTCAGCAGTCTAGAATAGTTAAAATTTAAGTTTTAAAAAATCATTTCTTTTATCAAAAATTTTGTCGAATTGTTTAAATATGAGTAGTCTTACCTTGAGCAAGCTATTCATTTCATCTGGTGACACTGAGACTTCCCCTCTGACAAAATCATTGGATATAAAAATGATATTAATTCATCTAGAGTCGTGAAAAAGACTCAGTAAATAAAAATAAGTAATATTGAGATTTGCATACCTGTACATAAATGTGACCTAAAGTAGAGCGTATCAAATGCCACGAGACAAGTTGGAAAAAGAACACGTGCAAAAGAAAAAAGCTGTTATTTATACCATTCCAATCCACATAATATATTTCGGCAACAGAATAAAAAATTATCAATTAGTATGAGTTACTTACGAGTAGTTTAAGCACAGAAAAGCGAACATCTTGTAGTATAATGATCGGGTGTGGATGATTTGAGTAGCTTGATAGGATCGATCGGAAATAAGGTGAGTTTGCTGAAACTGTATAACATTGGTTTCAATTAATTACGAGATGAGATTTTTTCCTGTGGAATTTACTTGACAAATAAATAAATAATTTTATTAAGTCACTTACGAACTACTCTATGAACTTTGACTTGTTCTGTTGGACTGCATGCCTGGAATAAACAAACACATGAGTCAATCACCTTTATAATCACCTTAATGTAACTAGGTACTTAACCCTCTGACCTCCTCTTCAAGAAAAAGTTTAGTTTCATTCGAAATAGGGTATTTCAAACAGGTAATTATTTTAAAAATAACTCGTAGTGTTCTTCTCAAAGAAAGTTTCTAAAACGTTCTGTGAGGAATTGAAGTTTTAAAAATATTTTGTTGAAAATCATTATAACTTTCTTTCAACTACCTACTATGTTCTCGGACAAGTGCACAAAGTGCATCTTGTTGACAATAACAAAATAAAAACTTGTAGTATTTACGAATCAAAATTATCTTTTGTAAAATTACCAGAGTACAGTCAACGAGGGACTCTTCAGTTAACAAAGTCCATAGACTATCGACAACAACACGGCGGAATTCATCCCATCTAATACAAATGAGTAATAAAGATTGCCATTATTTAAGGAACAGAAAAGATTGTATGTAATTTAATTTGTTGCCAACAATTAAATAATTATTATTTACCTTAAATTGAATTCGGGAACAATATTCGAACTACTAGAAGGGGCAGTAGTTCCTTCTAGATGATCTGATGTTTCCATTTATTGCTTTTATGTTTTTTTTGGAATTATGCTGGAACTACCACGAACGACGAGGATCTGTTGAATTTTTGGTTTTGTTATATATTTCAATGTTGATGGACTTGACCTTGCACACTTTTAAAACTTTTCAATTTCACACACGCTGCTAGATTCTACCTCAATCTTTTTTCAATTTATATACTATTTATTTGTTTAATATATCATCCAGCAATATATGTATATAGCAATATATATTCTTTTTATCTTTCCTTACTTAGTATAAACAACACTGATTTAACTTTGCTCTTTTTTCTGATTCCCTTAATGTGCAGCTCCAGGCCTTTCTCTCGACATAAATATAATATATATTACAATATTCTGACTGGAACTGATTGTTGTTGATCTAAAGCTAATGTCCTAAACTATTTGATTACTACACATCGAAGTTATTAATATTTAAGGTAACGTTGTTTTTAATCTTTAATTAATTACTAGAAGAGAATCGCGGTTCGCAGTTTTGAAATCGGGACTGCGGGTGGTTTTGATTCTTTATGGGGGATTATTTTATATTTTTTTGAAGATATTGCATGATGATTTTTATGTGATCCAGTCACTACGACACTCCACAAGTGATAATTAGTATAGACATTGTGTGTCAGATGAATTTGACTTGAACTTGAAATACAGTATATTTTCTTTGCCAAATTTTCTTTTGCTGGTCTCCCCTACAAACTCTCTTTTTCCTTTTTTTCCCTCTTCTATCTTATAGAAACAACATACTTTTCTGATTACTATTTATAGTAAAATGTTGTAAATTTTTTGAAACTAAATTAAATTCTAATATGTTGTCGTTATATAGGATCAGAAAAAAATAAGAACTGACGATGATAACGTTGATGGTACTGAGGACCACGAGTAACGTGCGGGAGTTGGATGTTAGCAGAGACTTGTAAGTGTAAAACTGGATACAATATTATATCTCCAACTTTGTACGAATACATGTGTGTGTGTAGGGATATATTGTAGTGTGTAATATATATGTAATATATTTTTTTGAATTATGTGTCTTCTTTTTCTTTTTTTTTAAAAAAAAGGAGAGAGAGAGGAAAAAAAATTGTACACACACACACAAATCGAGTTTGATTGAAAGTAGACTAAGAGTTAAGAAGGAGTTGTACAGAGTTATGTAGTATAATATATAGTTCAAAATTCGATTCGAGAGACAAGAAGAGACGAGGAGTTCAAACTAGACTGAAATGCCCTATGTCTGGATTACGCATTTTGCCTGCCTGCATCGTTGCATTACAGTACTACGCAAGAACTAACGTAAAACCCACAGCGAATACACACACACACACACACACAATAAAATTTCACAAAGTATAACTAACTTGGAAGATTCGATTGGTTGGTAGAAGAAGACTCAGTTGTGTGTGGACTATACCAACATAGAAATGTATTACCGGGCAAGGTCATTCTTACATGCACGCACTCTCTTCTCCTCTCATAATATCTCTCTGGCGTAGAAGCGCTAGCAAAAACTCTCCTATTATTATTATATAATATATATACACCAAAGAACATATACAGACACACACACAGTTGATAGCCAACTTAAGTTAAGATACGCTGGAACAACTCTACTACACTACTAGAACCGTGAGCTATTTAGAATTCTCTCTCTCTCTCTCTAGCTCTCTGTATGTTACACTCTTAGTAATTCGTGTGTGTGCCTAGCAAAATATCACACAGAGCAGTGTGTGTGTGTGCCTATCATTCCTTGTTTTACTCTTGAGCTTCGTTCGTTCGTTCTCTCTTTGCTGTATGTATTTTAGGCTTTTTTTAACGATGTGAGTTAGGATACCAACACGATTATAGCTTTAGCTCTATATGTCTCCTCTCCCTCAGTTTGCCTTGGCATGCCGCGTCTTGTCTGCTGCTACTCGAGTCTCTCTATAATGTGTGTGTGTGTGTACTTATGTGTGTGACCGTGTGTGTTTCCTATAGTATACTATTCCCCCTTCTCTCTCTCTCTCTCTCTCCACAATATCCCTGTGTGTGTATGTATTTTCATTTTCGCATTCGTATTCGCAGTTCGCATTTTCGCCATTGCCATTTTCTTTATAGCATTTTGCCATTCTCTCTCTCCCTCTCGCTCTATCCATCAAAACCTCCCCACACACTATATACATACACACATGAGCGTGTGTATGTGTATGTGTGCAGAGTTAACTATTCCGTTGTTCGTCTCTCTCATTTTGTGTACATACCCAATAGAGTCCATATGTACCTCTATACAGTCTAGTCTAGACTAAACTTTGCAAAGGAGGGAGCGAGGAAAAAAAGTCCAGCATCATTGTCCTGTGAATACAGGGGAAGAGTGAGGGAGAATATAATTATAATGATGATATTATTATATAGCATTTGTGTGTGTGTGTATTATAATTATGAAGGAATGGACAAACTACATAACACCACACACACGTAATAAGGTAATAGGCCGTACACACAGTCAGTCTGAGAGAGAGGAAAATATACATGTACAAGTACACACACACACACACAGCGAATAAAAAAAAACTCAGCTGAGACTCTATGTACAAAAAATTTTACTTTCAATACGCAAATTGGCAACGTTTGCTCTCCTCTGTATGTACATAATTGTGTGAAAAATGCGAGTGAAAATTCAAAATTATATCAACTACACACACACACTGTGTGTGTGTGTGTATAATATAAAATAATAATGTTACATGTTATATATCTCTCTACACTTGTACAGAGATATTATCAAAAAAACAGAGAGGAGAGTATACTTACGTATATGGAACTATGAAATCATTGTAACGTTCAAGACTATGTAACAAATCCTAGTAAACCATACACACACAATATTTATACATGTAAATATGTACCTTGATCTATAAGAGCCATGCTCTCTCTCTCTCTTCTCTTTCGTCTGAATGCATTTTTGCGTCGTATGCGAAATGCGAATTTTCACGAACGTTGCGTTTACCCAGCGAACAGGGAGGAGGAGAGGGGAGTCTCACTTGTGTGTGTGTGTGTGTGTGTGTGTGTGTGTGTGGGAAAGTACGGTATTATACATCCTATGCGACGGCGGATGATGGTTACTTTTCCGTGCTAGCTGATGATGATATAATACAACACACACACACGTACACACACAAAAGCAATTGGCAATGAATGAAATGTTGTCTATATATAAAATAATGTGTGTAAAATAATATTATAATTTATATCCCTCCCAATAGTTGGTTCTTACATTTTTACCCCCTCCCTCTATTTCTTCTTCGTCGTCTATACGTATGTATGTAGAACATTCCTCAATACACACGGCGTGTGTGTGTGTGTGTGTGTGTGTGTGTGTGTGTGTGTGTGTGTGTGTTTGGAGCCTGTACAATTTGAGTTGAAGAGAAGGGGGTGACAATTAAGTTTTTTTATGAATGTTGAAAATCATGCAAGATTGATTCCATGCAAATTCTAAATCTAAATGAGAAAACTCACGATTTTCAAGCGAGATAATAATTGTACTTTTATAAATGCATCATATATAGCCAGGTATCTCCTCCACTCCGTTTTCCCCTCTCTCTATTATACATACATGAGTAAAGTAATATAATGTGTATTATGTAAATGTGTGAGTGTTGCAGTTGCACACACACACACACACTCACTCGCGTAAGTACACACACACTCATAGTCACTCACTCACAGCCACATTCAGTCAGAGTCCGTCCAGCCAGACGACTATATAATATTTTCAACCGTGTGTGCGAATTTTATCATGCATATATATGCGTCTGTCTTATCTACCTTGTTCCCTTGAATGCTATACCTACATAAATAAATAACAAAAATATATAAAGTCAAAACTACACACCGACCTACACAAAAATGGCCTGAGTGTCTGAGTCAGTCAGAGGGAATGCAGACGGACCAACATATACATATGTTGGTAGTCGTGTGTGTGTGTACCGAACCACTCTTCACACACACACACATTTACATTGTCTCCTAGCCTTGCCTTTTTGCAGTGTGTGTGCATTTTTCCATTGCATTGAACTACATTTAATTATGTATCTTTCATCGATGTAACAATGATATAGAGGTACATCTCTGTATCTATCTCTCCATGTCCATGTTATATTGTGTGTGTGTGTGTGTGTGTGTGTGTGTGTGTCTGGATTGTACAAAATTTTATACAGCATTATACCCGAGTGCATGTTTCGTATCATATTACATTCTAATGTTATATAAACTATAGTCATCATCAAACACAGTGGAAAATTATTGTGAGCGGGGAATGTTTCTTTGCCAACTTTTATGACGATGATGATGTCTTGTCCTCCTCCATCTCATCCTCTCCATCCAGAGAGAGAGAGAGAGAGTCAATTATGATGCGAGAGGTAGAGCGTAGAGCGTAAGTAGAAAAGTTTTTTTTATCTTATTTTGAATTTGATTGGCGATGCAGTGCAATAAATGCATCTTTGTCTCGCTCCTCTACCTCCTCCTTCTTTATCTTTTCTTCTTCTCCATGTACACAGAGGAGTGGTGTTGTTGTAGAGATGGAGAACCGCGAACACCGTGTCATTGTTATTCGTCTCCATCTTTTTCCCTCCCTCCCTCATCCTCTTCTCCACCACCTCCTCCTCCTCCACTTCTTTCTTTCTTTATTGAGGTAGCAACAGTCACACTCACATACTCAACTACTTTTTCGTTAGGATATAATCATGGAAAATGTACTCAACTAAAAAGTATACTCATTCTTTCTCCGCTTTTTAACACATTCTCAAGAGTGTACAACATGAACAGAATCCCATGTACATTTGTGTGGACACACACAAAAGGACAGAGAGGTAGATTGTTTTGTGCAACTTATGCAAAATTTTGTGCATCTGATGCATTGCAATAGGATGCGAATGAGTGTTGTGTGTATGTGTGTGTGGTTGCAACTTGTGCTCTCTCCATTACTTTGAACTTTATCTTGTATGTGTATGTACATACAGGGAATTTTATCACATCACAGACTCTCTGCTGCTTTTGCTTCATACCTTGAATATTCTCTGACTCGGTGTGTGTGTGTGTTTCTCATACACTCATCCTCATCATATACACGGTGTTTGCTGTATGTACGGAATATTATACAGAATTCTTTCTCTCTCTCTCTCTCTCTCTCTCTCTCTCTCCATGAATTTTCTATCCGACGAATATTCCCTCGCAAAACTTTGTCAAGCAGAAAGTGCAAATTAGAGTTGTAATTTTGGGAAATTCTATATCTATAATATTTAATTTTTTTTGAAAAAGGACGACATCCCCCGTCCTTTAACGACTTTGCCAAACTCCATCTCTTTTCCAAGAAACTTCTTCTCTATGTACTTTCTCTATGTACGCTCAGAATTTTTCTAGACTTTTTTTCTCACACTTGACAATTCTCCGGATATGTATTTGGCCGGTTTTTTTTCTGTCGTCCATGCATGGGCTATCCGTAGACAAGTCTGGACATTAATTTAAGAGTTCAACCAACTTTTAGCCATGTGAAGACACATGGTTACAGTGGCGGCTAGCTAGGGCTACATACATGCGTCAAGGTAAATGAAGGTGAGATTGTCAGTCAGTCAATATTTTGTGTGAGCCATAAATTTTCCCTCCTTCTCTTCCTTTACACTGAAATATTTGACACTAGCTAACCAATCCTCATTTCCACATTCCACCATCTTCCTTCCTCCTCCGTCCGTGCACATTCATTATAATATGGACCATGCAATATGGAAAAGCCGGTGAGGGGGAAAACACAGAAAAAGAGAAAGAGGGAGAAATGTGCTGCGAATTTTGGAGCCAACTCCCTCCTATATACAATATGCAATTTCTTATAATCCTTCCGTTATAATACACTTGACGAGATTCCCTGCCACACACACACACACACCATCACCACTCTTTCTGTGAAGGA
Source organism: Pygmarrhopalites habei (assembly GCA_009870185.1). NCBI lineage: Eukaryota > Metazoa > Arthropoda > Collembola > Symphypleona > Arrhopalitidae > Pygmarrhopalites > Pygmarrhopalites habei. The sequence goes on from WJFB01000149.1 coordinate 15,746, forward strand.
GGATGTTGTCTAAGTCTGCTGCATGCGACGGCAGAATTGCACATTTAATGTAGGATAAAATGTGTGTGTGTGTGCTAAGGAACAAAGTATAGGGAGGAATGATGGGCGGACGCCAGTTACTTTGTGTGTTGTGTGTTATATATAAATATGTGTGTGTGTGTGTGTGTGTGTGAAGAAAGAGGGAGAGTGAGGGATCTACAGATATAAAATGTACATGCAGAAAAAGAGTACCTCTACACACACACAGAGTGTACTAGTACCATGTACACTGTAGGAGCTTTTTGGAAAATAGCATGGCCTACCTTAATCGCCATTGCCTTTCCTTTTTGCCCTTTTACTTTTACTTCACTTTACTTACATTTCTAGTCTACATTTTGTGTGATGGGAGCTAGCCAAGCGTACTAGTGAGAGAGAAGAGAAGAGCACGGCTTTAGACCCAAAGCGCACATGCACCGGTACCGGCAAGCGCCCCCTCCTCCTCCTCATCCAGCTCGTTTTTTACCCTTACACTATGTTCTAGTCCTCTACAATATACACGTATAAATATATATAATAAAACTCAACCACCATGCACCATCTCTAGTGTAGTCTCTCTTCTAGCCTTTTCCCCCTATTTTATTCCTCCACCTCCTCCTCTACATTTGGACTTCATTCTGGAATCTAAAAAGGACGAGTAATATATAGATGAGAGTATGTAGGAGAAGGATAGTACTTTCATTGGTCCATATATACAATATATAAAATATAACAAGCTAGTCGTCCATTGAACGTTCCCTCAACAGTCTACACTTGTAACTTCCTCTCCACAGAGAGAGAGAGTGAGTGAGTGGAGGGGGTTCTGCAAGTCCAGACAGGCAGAACCAGAAAACCCAGACTTACTTTGCTAAATATTTAATATTGTAGTCGCTTCTTCTTTTTTGAACACCCCTTCCTGTGTGTGTGTGTGTGTGTATGCCGTGTGCGAGGGAGAGTGAGTGTACGTACTTTTACGTCCATGGTTCCATGTACCAACATATTTTGATATTTTTCACTATTCTCTCTGTCCCACACACACGTACACAACACGCGCGTCTAATATTATCAAAATGAGTCCAGACTGAGTCCTGTCGCAACACAGAACATTGTTATTGACTCTGACCCGTGCTCTCAACTTTCCCCGGCTCTCATGAAAAATCCATCATCGGAACAACTCCACACACAGCACAGCACAGCACAGACATGCCTCAGGACGGAAAGAGTGAAGAGTGGAGAGAGTACAATATGCATACCATACATGTTTGGTTTAGTGTGATCCTCATTCTTATTTCATTCAAGCAAACGCATTGTCATTGACCTCCCGTATCGATTCTAGAGACTCTCTCCTTTCTCTCTCCCTCTTTCTCTTTCTCTCTCACCCTCTCTCTTGCATTATTTCGGGTTATAGACAAAAACAGTCAATTTTCTACCATTTCCTAACCATTTCCCCTCTCCTCCTCCTTTCTCTCTTTGACTTTCAATTACCCAGTATTCAGTATCCAGAATATATACTATTGCAATTTATCAGCTGCTAACTTTTCGGGTTGGACCAAACTCTCTAATTCTGTTTAAATACATTTTTTTGTCTTCAAAGATAAAGACAGAAAGAATTGTGGTAGACAAACTGTCTGAGACTGTTTTATTGGAATCCCATAAAACAAGAAAAAAAATTTTGCATTCAGACAGACTCCAGACAGTGCAGTGCACAGCTCTTGCTCTCTTTCTTTCTCAACGTACTTCAATCAATGCCGGAAATGCAAAATGCATGTCTCAACCACGAAAACTCGGTTATATCCCAAGCGGGCCATTACAGGAACTGAGAAGAGCTTTGCAAAGTTAAATCTATATCTCTCCAGGAAGAACTGGCAAACTGTACTAGTACTAGTACTGAGGAACATGTGTAATTAGTTTAGAAAATTAGATTTAGATGCTAGACAACATGAGAAGTTTTTGGACAGGGAATATTTCTCTTTCCCTCCTTCCCTCCTTCACTCCCATTTTCGGACATCTTTATACAAGTCAGCTTGTCCATACGCATCATACATACTATGTATTAGCATATTCACCACTCCGCCATTTATTGACATTTGAGCGGTTGTTCATACTCAATCTCAATCAAAATTAAATTTGCGAGAGAAAAAAAGAGAGAGAGATGACAAGGAGGGAGACAGAGTGGAGGGGGCGGGGTTGGCAGTTCATTCATTCTGGTTGACTAGACGGTGAGAAAGATTCAGTCTTCTTCTCTCCTGGTTTTTCCGTGTGGCCTTCCATTTTTCTTCTCTTGCCTGACTGACTTCCTTTACTCTCTCTCTCTCTCTGTACATGTGTGCGGTGTACTAGAAAAGACACACTTTTTTGTTTGTTGTGTGCGTTTGTAGAATTTTGAAAATAGGAATGAGGGACACTCAACCATTTCTACCGTCCGCACCGAATATTATTCTGACATTTGACATACACTGGTCTTATCCACTCCCTTCTCCTGGAGCAGAAGGGAGTATGTGTGTGTGTGTGTGTGTTCATACTCGTTTCTACTTTTTCTCTCACCACAGTCAATCCTTTTTATCCGCTTATCCCATCCCTGTCCTTCTCATCTTCATGTACTCTCTTTACACCCAACAGGCACAGATTACTCTGGTTGACTGATATAACAGCAAAATATTTGGCACCCACACACATGTCTCTTCTCCACACATACTACATACACACACACACACATAGGAAGATAAGCTATAATGCATCCCGCACTTAAGAAGAGACAGCAAATAAAATGACCGATGCAGTGCATCATGTGAACTCGAGTCATGTATAAATTCAAACACACACACTTACGTACTACACACACATCAAAGAGAGGCAGAGAGTAAATCTGTAAATGAGAGCATTATGTCAATAGTTTTGTGGCAGCTCTTTTCTGTTGCTATGGCCTTTCCCTCTTCTCCCTTCCCTCTCCCTTCTCTCTTACTGTATAATTTACATGCACTTTTTTTTAATCTGTGTGTGTACTATGTTTGTGTGTTCCATGTTGTTCCCACCATCTTTACCATTTGGCTAGGCATCGGCGTACGAAGCGTATCATGTGTGTGTGTGTGGATTGTGCATGGAATGGAGAATTATAAGTTATGGCTTGTCCTTTTTCATAATTAGTATGATTTTGAAGAGATTGTTTAGTATTGCACTGACCCCGCATCCACACACACACAGCATTTAATTTATTCAAATGCACTTAGATGACCTTTGTCGAATAAATACATGCTGCATCCCATGAGTTAATGTACAATTTATAATTTATGTATACCTATGAGTTTGTGTGTGTGTTTGTATTGAGAGGGGAAATATAGGGAAAGGTAATCATATTTTCAAATTGTTCGTCCATATACTTACAGTCAATGTAAAAAAGTATACAGTCGATGAGAAAATGTAGGCATACTTTATATACATATCAATGTATTAAACAATGAAGGAGGAGGAGGGCAAATACTTAACAAATAAAATACTTGAAAAATCAAGAATGAGTGGAGGAGGAGGGGGAGGTAAAGTAACGTGCGGGACAGGAATAGAAGGGCATTAGCAATCAAGTTGAATTAATTAATAAAAGTGTATCTCATATGTTTGCATTCTGAGAGATACACGTTCAAATTACATGTATATGTGTGTAGATTATATTACAACTAGATGCATAGGAGACTCCATGTAGTAGAGTACATGTTGGCTGTCCAACTGAGTTAAGAGAGGAGTAATGTAATATAGTAATGTGTAATGGAGAGCCGGATGAAAGAACAACAAAAATAATTAATAGCAAAGCACATGTACCCTCTTTTGATATGAGGCTACAATATACAACTAATTAACATTACATGTTAAACATATGCCTTATGTTGAGTACAGAAAGCCGCTTTATATCATATTATAGCTATGTACGTACACACACACACACTCACTCATATGGCCAAAATAAGTGTGTGTGTGTTTGTGAGTGAGAGAGAGACAAGACAAACGAGGATTACGCAATGAGCCAAATGGCAAAGAACTCACATCTAAAGTAACCGCATCTCCAGCTCTATCTGCTAGCACCTCCACCTCATTCATCATGACACAATTCTCAACTTTTGACATGAAATCTCACATCTCCGCTCTGTCCCTAGACTCTTCTCCATCTTTCTACTGTGTGTGTGTGTGTGTCCGTGTGTGCATTCTATGCATGTCATGTTTATAAGAGAAAAAAAAAGATACAAAGAACAAGGCATGTCATGTCATGCTGGGTCTTGTACGCTTCGGTTGTCAAAATTGGAAATAGACGGAGAAATAGGAGGAGGAGGAAAAATTGCAAACATTTTTATACAATAATATCCTTGTAAGGCAAGTTGGTAGAAAAAAATACAAGAAAGATACTGATAGGAATAGAAACGCTCTGATCTGTATGGGGACAGGAAAATGAAAATAATAATAATAACATTACACAGTGTAAAGTATTTGTTCAGAGAAGATTACATGTCGAATGTGTGTATGTTGTGTGTGTGATTTTTTGAGTTTGGCAGAAATTACGAGGAGTAACAATGATTATCCCAAAACTGTGTGTGTGTGTGTGTGTGTGTGTGTAGTAAGATGATAGATAGAAGATAGACTATAGAGTAATCAGAGGGACACCAGGAAATAATATTAAGGACTGCCTGAATGGACAAATGTAAACAGATGGAAGATCAACTTGTCAAAAAAATGAGAGAAGAGAAGAGAGAGACGGAAAATACATGAGAAAGAGTTGAGATTGAGATTGACATGATAAAAGCAGTCAGAAGCAGAAAGAGAGATGATGTTATGTTGTGTGAGACTATGCACATGTGTATGTAGGCTTTGCTAATCTGTAGCGTTGTACACTGAAATGAACTGTGTCTCTAGGATCTGCATGCTGCTGTTGTTGTTGTTGGTTTGCACTCTCCTAGTCCGTCCTGTTTACGGAGGAGTGTGCAATTGAGGAGATGAAATGGGAAAAAATTGAAAGAAAAAAAAAATGGAGCAGAGGAAAACCTATCAAAGTGGGCATACACACATTACAATGTAGTGTAATCTTAAATGTGATCACGTAAGTCATGTCATGAGGTAGAGCAAGGTGCATTGTACACATTGTGTGTATGTGCAATATGTGCAATAGATAGATACTTAACTTCAACTAAGTAGCCGGTTGTTCTCTGTGTGTGTGTGTTTGATAGTAGGAGTCAGAACAACTGTTTTAACGAGCAGTAGGAAAAGAATTAAAATTTGTTCATTCAGCCAGATGATTGTTGCTCCTGTCAGTAGTATTATGGTTGTGTGTGTGTGTGTCAGAGTAACGAAATTCAGGAAATTATTATACAAAATGGAAAATGAAGGGATGGGCTATATAAACCAAAATGAGCTCGAGTCAGAGCATTCAATTCCAATCTGAACTATCAACCGCAAACAGTCATATTTAGTGAAAGAAAAGTACTTGACAGTTTTTTCGGATAGAAAAATGAAATTCATCATCTTATTCACAGTTTTGGGTGGGTGGTTTCATTCCAAACAACAAATTTTTGAATTTTTGAGAGAAGAGAGAGAGAAAATTTTTTGGAATGTGGAAAATCTTAATGTGTTATATTTTGTTGGGGATTTTTAGCTTCGGCTTTTGCTGGTGTTATCCAGGAACATGCTCCAGCTCCACAGACATACAGCCATCAAATCCCAGCTGCTGCTATCCGAAATGTAGAGACTGTCGGAGTGACCAAGACTATCACTCCTGTTGTCACCAAGACAACAACAACTCAAACCCACTCTGAGCCTGCTGTCTCCGTTGGTCATGTCCAAGGTAAAATCCGTTTTGTCCCCTCACTTTTTTTAAAAACGAAAACAATTTGATCATATTTGTCTCTTCAATTAGGTTACACTCAGTCTGCCGTGGGGGCTCCTCATGTTCAACCAGTCCAGTACAATACTCAATATACTGCCTACCAAAACCCAACTGTCGGAGTTAACGGACCAGGTAACAGAAGAAAAGAAATGATTATTTCCATTCTTCTTTGTATAATGCACAATCATAAAGTCTAATTACTATTTCTCCTTTTCCCAGTTACACACGCTGGACCAGCTCATTCCGTTGGTCTTGCCGTGGCTCCTCAAGTTGCCTACACTCATGGGCATTCACAATTGGCCTTTGCCCAACCTGCAGCTCAATTTGCCTACGCTCAACCTGCCCACTCCATCTCAGGTCATGGACATAGTGGATTGTACGCCGTTCAACCTACCTACCAAGCTGCTGCCATTCAACCTCAATTTTTGTACGGTGCTCAACTATCCGGATTCAATTATCAAGCAGCTCCAGTCGCTGTGGGTCATGCAGTTGGCCACGGTCATGGTCATGTCGAACATGCTGCTGCTGCTGAATACAAGAAGTAAGAGAAGAGCGCCATCTCCAACAAAAAGTATTCTTTTAGTGTGTGTCTTCTAGCCAGTCTTTTTTTCAGTGTACGAGTGAATCTCAGTCAGTGATGACGTCGTTTCTTTTTTTTGTATTATTTTTTATACAGTGATTTTATTGCATTTACAAAGGAAATAATTGATGAATCGATCTCTTTTTAATATTAATTAATATTTGATATATATGAGCTTGAGAGATTTTGGATACAAAGACATATGAGGTTCCTCAGCAAAATGTTTGTTAATTCTTGTCATTTTTCAAAAAAAAATAGTAGGGAGGAAAAAATATCTTTTTTACATAGAATTGCGTGAGAGAATGTGTGGATGTGGATTGCGTGTGTGGCTTTAAGATGTGAATGTGAGGGTAAGAATGTGTATCCATTGACATAGAAAATAATAAAAAGAATAACAAATCTCAGTTTCAACTCCTAACACACGCAGTTTTATGGATGACGTTATTTGTGTGTGTGTGTGTGTGTGTGGGTATCTTGAATAAGGAGAATCATTCATGGATGAGTCATTGTTTTGTTGCATCATTTTGACGCCTGGTAGCCTGGACTTAATGGTGTTGTTTAAATATATTTATCATCATGTGGATCATCATCATACTGAGTCGAGTCGTTGTTGTCCTCGCATATTTTAATTTTAATTGTGAAATTTCAACTCTTTTGATTTAGATGGCATCGGCATCAAATTGACAAGAAAACGCTTCAAAATTTAATTGAGTTGGGGAAACCGGTTCACACACATACTCAATCTCTCACACACACACATAAAGAGTGAGAGATGGTAGTGAGGGGAAGCACACACGGAATATCAATTAAGATGATGATTTTAGTTTATGCTAATGGAGTATGTAGAATGAGGATTTTTATACAATGTTAAATAACATTGTCGTGGTGAGGATCATGGAGGTATATATCTTATATAGAGGTGCCTGAGAGAGACTTTCATGAACTAAACATGACAGAAATTTTGAGCACAAGTCGTTATTAAAAATTAAGTTTGATGAGATTTGTCCGTTGAATCAAATTATGACATTCCTTCTTGTTAACCATGGTAAATGGTCGACACATTATCATTTACTTGTAAAAATCCCTTCAAGTAACTTCAAGTTTTAAAATATTGAAAGAGAAGGAATGCTTAATCGTAGTCATTGATTAATGATTACTTCCCTAACCCTGAACCAGAGAGACACGAAAGATCAGGTTGTGCCTCAATTGGTTTTGTATAAGGTCATGTGTGTGATTGACCTTTAGTCGTATTTGTGATACACTGTAAAGTCTATTTATGACGGTGGGGGCTTTCAAAGAACAACTTGGGAACTGGACAGAGACAAGAGAAAGTTGTAACTTTCTCCCTCTCCCCCCAACCATTTGAAATCTATTATTATTATGTCTCTCTCATTCAGATAGACCAGAATGAAAGTTGATTTTAATCTCATTTTGTAAACTTTTAGTCAGTTATATATCAGTATACAAAATCACTAATCAATAACTCTTTCATAATGTGTGTGTGTGTGTGGATGGAATGGGAAATTGGATAATTATATTACGCATTACGGTTACTATTTGCGGTGCTTACATAATGAACTTAAAAGGGCGATGATTAATCCCTCCAAATTAAGTTTTGGGGAAATGTTCCTGTCATTAAAAGAATTTTTGAGGATTTGTACAATTGTCAGGAAACAAAAAGAGAAGTAGCTTCACAATAAATCTTTCTCTCTTATTTAATTATCCTTCCATATGCAAATGTTCATTTGAATTTTGAAGTGAATTTTTTTGTCTTGTTCAAGATCTCGTATTCTTTAGTCATCCAATCCATTGATATGTGTGTGCGTGTGTGTGTGTGGTCACATAAATTTTGTCTCAAATCTCCTTGAACATAATTTACAAGGTAGAAATGCTGGCCAAAATATTTGACTGGACGGGAGTTTTTTTTCAGTAGCTACTTATTTACATGAGTGGATTTTCATTTTATAAAAAAAATTTGTTTTAGTTGACTTGAGACTTTGTGAATTTAACATAATCATTCCCACGTTGGGATAATGAGAGGTCTTTGCATATTCAAAGAAATTTGGGAAGGAATCAATTTTTGATCATCAAATCAAGATTTGTTTTGACGTACAAACATTAGATATTTCTTCCGGCTCTTCTCAATCACATTTCATAATGATTAATGATTGTATGTAGACTGTAAGGAACTTCTCAAATCGTACCGATGATAATAATTTGACAAATCTTCTTTTAATATTTTTATTGGAACATTTGTCTTCCTTAAAAGTCGTTAGAAAATTCTCATTAGAGATGGACATTACGGGAGAGAGAGGGATGGAGGAAACATTTGACTTTTCATCATTTTCATTTGATTTTTACATTCCAATTTACATCTTTTGCATAATCTTATTGCTATTCAGTATTGAAAAAAATCCTGTCTTCACACACACACACACAGTCCACAAGCCGTGTGACTTGGTTATGCTAAATGAATCATAAATAAATGGTAAAGTGCGGTTAAGGCGATTACAGAGTGTAGTCCAAAAAGTGGTCTGCCCATTTTGTGTGTGTGTTCTATGGGAAAAACAAGAGAGAAATCAATAGGAAATTAGTGAATAGAAATCATTTTTTATGATCTCCCTGACTTCACAACCTCCACACATTGTGTTTCGTCCACTGTGCATTTATAGCGTAAAATTTACTTTGTAACGAGTTCACATCATCATCGTCGTCATGATGTAGGAGGAGGAGGATAAAATATAGAGAGATCAAGAAAATAAATTCAAAACACACAAGAAAACACGAACCCTCACGAGACACATTCCTTTCTCTCTTTGTTTGTTGTGTGTGTGTGAGCGTGTGCGAGTGTGTGTGGAGTCTATAAAACATTAATGAATTTGCTAATTATTTCAATCCTTATTTTACATTCTTCATTTCACATTACTCTTCTGTCTGACTGCCTGTCCACCGCTGTGAGCAATGTAGATTTTTAATTCTTGCACAGTTTCCCCGTGTCAAAAAGAACAACAATAATTATATTAAGTCATTATTTGTTTTATGCATTAGCCAATTAAAAAACGAGGAGGTTGAATAAATTACGATAGGGAAAAAAATTCAATTTCATGATTGAAATTTTTTATTATTTCAAGAGAAAAATATAAGGGATGTGTGTGTGTTGTGTATGTATGGAAATTTGTATGCACAGTACAATCATCTGTTTAATTTGCATGGTGGCGTGTTAACCTCAGATTAATAGACCCGTCTCTGACTTTTCTACACACACATACAACACACAACACAACTCGGCCATGCCACATCAAAGTGACAATTAATTTTCCCACATATGCTTAATGGAAAGGCGACTTGATTTTCAATAAATAATACCTTGCGTTTATTTTCTCTCTCTCTCTCTTGACCATATCGTCTCATCGGCGTGTGTGTACCTCTTCCTGTGCACTGATAGCCACAGTCTATGTATTATGTGATGTGTTATGTAGTAGGTTGGAAAATTAAGCAATTTTGATACTTCCTTCACATGTAATTATCCACATTTTCTCCCTGTCAATGTTGATATTGTTTTTTTGTGTGTTCCTCCAATTTTTATGTGCAGACTGTCCTGTTTTGTGCACTCTACCTCAAATTTGTTGCTGTTGTTGTCGTTGTTGTGGATTCCCCCACACACAATAAAGATCCACGACTACCTCATATTTGTACAATCTACATTCTTAATTGTCCTCTGATTGTGTAATTATGATTTTACATTCACCGCATAAAAAATATCGTATCCACACAACATACACACACACAATTGTGAGATGATGCGTCAATTTTCTCCCTTTCTCGTCTTTAGAGTGAAGAGATTACTCTCTTTTTGGTAAAGTGTGAAAAGTCTTCCCTGTAATATGTATGATGATAGTTCATCCAACAACTGTTAATTACAACTCTCTGTTGAGGAATACATAATCAAATACATTGTGTACACACACACAGTATTCACTCTATAGCAATAATATAACGATTGTCATAATATTATTTGAGGCTATTGCCCTGCCTAGTTTGAACAACATTGTACTCTGTCTGTCTGTCTTTTGTAGATGTTAAATTCATTCACACAGTTGACTTTACTATTTCACTCTCAACTTGATTCTCCCTTCATTCAAAATTTTAATTCACTCATTCACTCATCATCATCATTTCCATAATTCTTCACTTTTCTGACAAATCTGGATTTCACTCTGACACTTGTGAAATAAATTTCCGTCAGACAGACATCATGGAGTGGAAAGACATTGGAGGAAGTGGAAATCTTCCTTGTCTGTCAATTAATGTTTTGGAGATATGAATGAAAAAATACAAGATAATTATAAATTATAGGGGAGCATGTACAGATATAGGGGAAAAATTGGATTTAACGGTTTAGTGAAGCAGGCTATAATTAAAATTAACTGAAAGTTTGCTTTTGGGCTACACAGAAACACACGCACACAACCAGCATAGTACTTGTTTAGTAAACACAGTGCACAAAGAGAGAGAGAGAGAGGCTTGAAGGGAGGGAGGGAGAGGCCCTGATGATTTTTGCAGATGTGCACATGAAATTATCATAATAATATAACAATTTCCATTTACCATGTTGCCTTTTCCCAAGTTTTCGCATTGAAAATTTGCAAATTTTTTTTTCATTCTATTATTGTGCACTGCCTTTTGCCCTCCTCCTCTACTGTCCATGTTCTTTTTTACCCTAATGCATATTAGAGAAGGAGGAGGGAGAATTAGTACATGAAAATTATTGAAGGCACGAGAGAGAGAGAGAGAGAGAGAGACTGGTTGTGCTTTATCGTGGAAACAGAGAAACCAGTTCAGTGTTAATATTATTTATTCTGGGTGTATGCACTTTAATCATGGTTAGGCTTGTTTTGTAACTTTTGCGTGGATTTTGAAAAAACCTGAATTTATAATATATTATGTGTGTGTGTGTGTGTATGTGTGGAGGGGGAGAAAGAGAGAAGGGAGGATTGCACACACACAAATATCGAGTGCAGTAGGAGCAGTCCTGACGTTTAGATTGAGGAGGAGAAGAACAGAGGACTGCATCCATGATTTATCGAACAGAAGAATCTTTATGCCTTTTTTATACACTCGTGCAATTATCAATAATGATAACGACGAGGACGAGGAGGATTATGAGAAGCTGCACTTTTATGTGCATGATCAAGTGGTCAATTTAACTTTAACTCCTGCTCCTCCTCCTCCATCCCCATTCAAGTCACATTCTTGCTGAGGATCTTGGATTGACAACACACACACACACACACACAAAGAAAGAGTGGACACGAGAGCCGCACACAGTAGAGATCAAGAGACTAAGGGACAGTAAAGTACATCTCACACCACCAACAACAAAAACGACAGTAAGAACTGATCAGTAGAAATTCGCTCGTGCAACTTTCCAAGTTGATCACACACATACACATGGAACTCAAGAGTGAAAAATGGTATGTAGAAACAAAGTGCATAGGCCAGGAAAAAAAGAAAATGTAATAACAATAATAATGTAGACAAGAGACAGCTGACACACACACAAAGTCCCTCACTCACACACTTCTCTGAGAAGGAGAAGTCCCAATTGGTCAGAAAGCTAAATATTTTCTAAATAGGAAAAACACAGATTGGATATCACAATCTGTAATACAATTGTTGAATGTTCACCTTAATGATATGGATGTTGTGGGAACGTGTCTCCTCTTATCATACATTACATACACCTTTTACTCGTGTGTTCCTGGCGTGTGTATGTGTGTGTGTAGAAGGGGTGGCTCAATTAAAATGACAACAACTCTACAACCACAGTCCAACTCATTGATCATCAAATTTGAAATTGAATCTTTTTTTACCTGCCTTTCTGTACAAAGAATCTCGCTTCTTCTTCCCTTCCCTCAGCTCTTGTAATTTAAATAATATCTATGAATTATGAGTTATGAGTCCAAACATCCACACACACAAACACATGATCTCAAGTTTCTACTCTTGACTTGGAAATTAAATATTTTGTCGTGCAAATACAAATCATGAGGATAAAGTAGAGTACACTCACATCAACACACACACAAGGAGTGTGTATAAACTAGAATAGAATTTTTTGTTCACGTTATTGGTGACTAGAGCAACGTGTGTGTGTGTGTAGCTGCGCCCATAATATAATGATATTTTACTACGCTCAGAGTCATTTGGTGTGTGTGTCTGTGTTTGTGAAACCCGTTCAGCCACTTTCACACACAAACACACACACACACAAAGACTTAATATAAGAGATGAGAAGGAAGTGAGGGTGAGGAGGAGGAGGAGGAGGGGACATTTAGTTGAACTTTATGTTTTTCAACGTGACCTTTGTGTGAAAGTCCATTAGGCAACTTCTCTGACCATCTTTTATTACATGGCAAAGATGGATGGATGGATGAGATATATATATGTATAATTATTATTATTTAAAAAATTTTTTTTATCTGCTCTGATCAACTAATTGAGACAGTGGACAAGCATATCGGAAAATTGTATATGGAGTATATATACCCACACACACACACTCACAGGTATTGATGAACGTGTATGGCCGGCCATGTAAGGGTGAAAAGATGTTTCAGGGTGGGATTGGTGTGTGTGTGTCTGTGCACTCTACTTCACCTATTGTCTACCTGTTGTTTGTTGTTCCTGCTACTATGTTGGTGTGTGTGTGTGTAGACATAGAAGTGAGTAAAAAAGGAGGTATGTGTATCAGGTAGAGAGGGAGAGAGAGGAAGCGGATGAGGAAGATGATGATGACGAGAAAATGGGGACTTTCTTGTCCATTCCGTTGGTTGGGTATATAAAAGGATGTGAGAGACGAGATGGGATCATTCAAATCATTTTGTGTGTGATTGTGTGTTGTATGACTGTTGTGTGTGAGTAAAAGTGTGTGTAAGTGTGAGTAGTTTAAAAAAACAAAAAAAGAGTAACTAAAATGAAGGGTCTTTTCGTGTTCGTTGCTATTGTCGGTGAGTAGACAAAATACAGAAAAACGTAGCGATTTTTTTACAAGAAAAATCAAAAAAAAATTTCATATATTTTTCCTATATTTTTTTCAGCTGTGGCTTTTGCTGAGGAAGGGAAGGTTGAGAAACGTGGAAGCGCCGGCTATGCTTATGGAGCTCCTGCAGCCATTGCTGCCCCCGTCGGTAACGACTATTACTGTTTGTGAAAAATAAGATTGGAGTCCTTTCTTAAAAACAAGGACTTGGAGGGACACATACTTTTATAATGATTAAAAATCATCAACTCCTTGACTAATCTTTCACAATTTTGTGTCCATTTTAATCGCAGCTGCTCCAGCCGCTGTTGCCACCTATAAATCAGCCGCCCCAGTCGGATATTCCAACGCTATTCCAGGTACACATTTGACCTTATAACCTTTTGTTGTCATTGCTAAACCGAGGGACTAATACTTAACACATTTGTCTCTTCTTAGCTGCCGCTATCCGAAATGTCGAGACTGTCGGAGTGACCAAGACAATCACACCTGTTGTCACCAAGACTACCACCTACAACACCCACTCTGAACCCGCCGTCTCTGTCGGTCACGTTCAAGGTAAGGATTTTTTGCAAAAAAAACTTTTTCTTTTTTGGAAAGGTTTCAGAATGATAATCAATTTGTTTTTTTTAAACTGATCAGGATACAGTCAGAGCGCTGTTGGGGCTGCAAAGGTCGCCCCAGTCCAATTCTCCACCCAGTACACTTCATACTTGAACCCAACTGTCGGAGTTAATGGACCAGTGACCTATGCCGGCCCAGCTCATGCTGTCGGATACGCCGTTCCACAAGTCGGCTATGCTGTCCAACAAGCCCCCGTCGGAGTTCATGGTCATTATGCCGCTGCCCCCATCGGAGTCGGATATGCCGCCCATGCTGCTCCAGTCGGATACAATGGTATTGGACTCGGTGCCCCAGGATTGTTGGGACTTAACTTGGCTCAATTCGCTTATGCCCCACAAGGTCTCGGTCTTGGCTATGCCCAACCAGGTGAGAATATTCTTCAGAGACAATGAATGAATTGAGAGAGAGGTCAAATTTTAATTCTATCCTCTTTTTGACAAATTAGTTGGTTATGCTCATCAAGCCCCTGTCGCCCTCGCTGCTCCAGTGGCCAACCAACAATATGGAGCCCCAGTCGTCAGCCAGTCAACTTACGCTGCCCCTTCAGTAACAACTTATTCTAAGCACTAAAAAAATGAGTAGTAGTTAATTTGTGATTGATTGAATGTTCTGTTTGAAATTTTTTTTAACTATTAAATACAAAAAAATTTGAAAAATACCCTTAAAAAGTCGTAATTCCATACATTTTTGCATAATACTATATACCGCTGGGCAGTAAAATCAAGGACTTGCACGGTGAAAGTTAGGAGAAAGTGAACCCTTGTAAGAGTGACTGCTCAACTTGTGTGGTCCTTTATGTATACAGTGCTTTTAAAAACCTGAACAGTACTCTCGGAGTGACGTCGTCATAAATAAAAGCTAAACAATCTGCATTTCTATCCACTGTACTCTTATGCATCATTTACGTGCATTTAATTAATGGTGCAAGCCAACAATCATTGCTATTTTTTTTACAAAACTAAACAAAAATTTTTCTTGTCTGCAACTTTCAGTATCTTTAACACGCCATTAATTTATTTTCATTGACTATTAATACATAGACATGCATAACACAAAATTAAGGAATTTTGTTACAAGTATATAGTAACTTTATTTTGTTCAATAATAGATTTTGGCAAAGAAAAAGAAAAGAAAACAACACGCAATCATCTCGGTTGTCTATCACGTCTAAAAAGATCTAACAATTTTTGACTTGTCTACTTGTAGACAATGTCTAAATATTTACATACGGTGCTAATATACAATATTCATTTGAACTATATACATAATATTTTTTGCGTAACTTGATATGACCAACAATGATGGAGGTCCATTATATTTTTCATTTTCTTATACACAGTTTAATTTACACAGCTGATTTCGAATCAATTATCTCGATCCAACTTCGACCGGACTTGACCATATAATAACTAGCGCATAGGCTCAAGAAACTTCTATATATGGGATGCAGGTTGTATTCTTGAGTTGCTACAATATTTAGAAAATTTATCAGTCAGAATACTAATTTTAAACCTTCTATATGAATATGTAAGTAAAAATAATTTGGTTTTAATTGAGTACCTGATCTGACAATGGCCCATATTAAAAGTGATCCCAAATTGAACAAACCAGATCCGTATACACTGTAGGATCCCAAAGTAATTTAAATGTCAAATAAATGGATTGACGTTCTATTTTAACCAATGCTAAATTATCAATTTTTACCTGAGCCAGAGTCTCGACTTGACCCTCAGTTCTTGTAAATGTTTTCTTTCGTAAATGAAGACTCCAACCCCAACAAAACTCCCAAACAACAGTGTGTTTGTCAGATCAAATTGTTTTGACCTGATTGAATAATAATAATAAATCAATACATATAGAAACTCACAAAGATTTAAGAATCTCAAAGAATGTACCTTAGGATACCGGGATCACTAACTGCTATTCCTAAACCAGCGTATGATACCACCCCAAGATTTTTTACATACTTGAAAATATTTTCTTGACTAAACAAGTTATTCCGAGAACTTTTAGCTACTACTTTGTCCATTTTTGGATAAGTATTTTGAGTGAAACTTTGTACTAGGGATTGAAAGTTCAACCATTGAACGGAGCGGGTCTGAGAAGAAAGTCTTTTTTTAGTTCTCTCACTGGCTAAAGGTGTATAATTAATTCATAACTGAATGTATTCAGGTGAATGCTTTCTCCCCATATATACATGTTGACTTTTCACATTTAAATGCAAATGTTGTGTTTCAAATGTATATTCTTTTACACATATATTATTGTTTATTGTTTTGGGCACAAAAATGCAATATATATCAACCATAATAACATGTATTTATAAGATAATGGAACTACAACACAATATGACACTTGTTGTCAAATATTATACTGCACCGGCAGTTATCTAGTTTGAGTAGTAGTTTAATTATAAAGCTTCGACTACTTTTTGACGATTAGAGGACCCACATTGTCCCCAGTTTCTTCATTGTGCGCTTGGTGACTTCCATCACAATATGGAAACTTGAATACAAATCAAATGTTAAATGTAACGTGATTGTGATGACAAAATTGACGCTTCAATTTTATACAACAACAAAACACAATGATGATGAATTTACCTTTTTACTTCTCCAACATCGACAGAAAACTTTCTTATCTCCAATTTCCTCAATGTCCACAGTGTCGACGACCTTTGGATTGTCCTATGGGTAAATAAGAAAATGAAAAATCATGAAAAAACAAATATGAATATTACTTAAATTATAGGATATACGGAACTTTAATTTGATACATACTTTTTTGAAACTCTGATTGACTTTTGCCTTTGCTGGAGAAGACGGAGCAGAAGAAGAATTTTTTTCCATTAAAGTTGTCGCAGTCTTATATGCGATCCAAGAACTGCCGGCTATGAACAATCCAAGTGGGGTCAAGCTTATCCACTCTTTTACTATATATAATGACGTTTAATTTAGTGAAATCAAGCTAAAAAACAGTATTTACTCATGCAGCTATAGTGTTTAGATAGTTTAGAAGTGTTTGCACATAAGATGAAAAAAAGTTGTCTTACTTGATAAACGAAAGATTCCAGAAATCGAATCTGGAACTGGAAGATTTCTCAAATAATTGGGAAGAGACACCCGAATTCCATGTGACAAAATTTCCATTTTTGTGAATTGTATGTACAAATTCTACAAATGGACAAGAAATGGAAACCCTTCAAAGTACTTGAAATTTTCAATCTGTCCGTTGGTTTGAATCAGGCGGCCTCCAAGTGCTTATAAAATTAATTTTATTAATTGATGATTTAATCGAATTAAGACAGAAAAATGCTCCTTTAGGTCAGGTGAACCGTTGATTTTTATTAAAATTCTTTTATATGCAAAAACAAAAATTCCTTAGATGATATAATCTCATATTATTTTTTGGACTTTGGTATTCAATACTACATACTAATATTTCTATTCTACTTTCTTAAACTGAATGTGATCCGTATTAAAAACATTCCTAACATAAAAAACGAGGGTCTATATAAATAAATTAAGTAAAATATAGGTATAGAAATACTGTACGTATGAGAACTAACCAACTTTTTTGGAACTCTTGTCATTTTTCGTAAATTACAGGTCATTTTATACTTACATGCTGCCCTATACTGGTCCAGAATCATATAAATTACTTATACACAATCTCAGCCTTTTTAATCTTTTTTAGTCAGCACAAATTATTGTATGCCTCATGCGACATCAAAACATAAATAAATTAATATTTGAACCCAATAAAAATATGGCTAAATAGCAGACTACTATTACAGTGTAAACTACACAGTGTAATTATGGCCAGTTCGTAAACACTGACGAGAAAAGTTCACTCGAGTAAAATGTTTTTAAATTTCGAATCAGTTCAAAGTAATTTTTTTATTCAATTACAATGAAGCAATTTAAAAGGGATATTATTTAAGCAAAAATCTGTTTTATATACTTGCATACACAGGTATCCTAAAAAATTGGACTCGCACAAATTTGTTAAACTAATTAATAAACAAAATAATAATATCGGTTATTTTGACTTTACACAATTACTTGGTTATCCATATCTAATTAATTAATGAATTAATTTTACTAAAATTAGTATATATAGCAGTCATCATCTATCGACAATATGTATAATAGCAATATGTTAGAATAGATTTAAATGCGTGTTGTCAATCCCTCTCTGTGGTTTGTTTTGTGGGGTTGTGTGTGTGTGCAATTATAAGCAAATACTTTCAGTTAATAATGTTTCTCTCAGTCAATACTTTTGTATTAATAAATTATTAGTAGTAGTTTATATATATAATATATGTATTATGTATAGGTATAATTATTATTATGGCAAAAAGGTTTCGAATGGTCAGTTATAATACCGTAATAACTGTCTGACACTTTCACAGGCTTTCAGCATGATACCATTTGTTACATAAGCTGCATTTCAGTTTTCTCTTCATAATTCCTTCCTCTTCATATGGCTATTATATTTCTCTCAAATCAATCAATGTTTTAAAATGCTCCATCCAGATTAGCTTGTGGAGCTGGGCTTGGGCTCTAAAGGGAATAGTAAAAAAAAGAAAAAGAAATGTTAGTTTTATTGACAAAACCTATAAGTATATTTTATTTTCACTTAAAAAAGGAAATGGAAATACCATGGGACCCTTTGGGCTGGAGACTCCTTTAAAATTCAGATATGAAGAAAATTTAGAAATAATAATTACTTTATTTAAGTAAATGTATGAATTTAGATTTACCCTCAGATGGAGTCTTTGACCCCGGTAGAGCAGAACCTGTTGGAGAACATCTCTTCAAATATTCCTTGTCGTCAAAAATCTTCTTATCGCCACCACCTTTGATTACACACACACAAGTTTGATTTTTCAATTAATTCACTCGATTCAATCAAGTCGATTGAGGTCTCGTAAAATGGACCATGCTGATTTAAAGCCACTCACCAGGTTTGTATTTGACGTTACCCAGTGATCCAATTCTAGACTGGACATTTTTCACCTCCACCTTTTTAGTTTCGATCTACATAGGAGCAACACATTATTATTACTTATTATTATGATTTATGGTTTAACTTGGTGATCATAAAACGGAACGATTATAAATATGAAGGATTGGCCATAAAGATAGCACCATTTGCGACTAACGTTAATTACCTTGACAGCCCCTCCGCCCGGGGTGTGTGTTACATTGGCTAAACTTCCAATTTTAGACTCAGCTTTCCAATTTAATTTTTTAGACTCTATCTTGACGTTGCCTCCCGGAGATTTGTATGTAGATACAGTGCTCAGAGAGCCGATTTTTGACTTGACTTCCTACAATTTAATTAAATTATTTTTTAAAAAAATTCAAAAAGGTTAAAATGGATTATTTGAGATGAGTCAATTGCACATACTTTGATATTTGGAGATGCTGCTGAGCCGACTTTAATTTTATTCATTGGTAGCTCTACAAAGAAAAAAAGTTTATGTTATTAGCATTGTTGAATTGGATGTAAAAAATATCATCAGTCCAGCGATGGACGAATTAACGAAAAAAATTAATCGGGGATTAATTTTAATCGACCATCACCCAGGTGTTATAGAACTAACTTTTCGGTGGTTCTTCGACTGGTTTTGGTGGCTCTATAGGCGATTTTTTGGTATTTGTCGTTGACGTTTTTCGTGAAGTTCGTCCAGACGCCGGTCCAGAAGGTGTGGATGACTCTGTCAAAAAAGATAAATCTCATATTAAATTATTCAACGACAAATACAAGTTAAATGTATTTTAAATTTAATATAAAGTTTTACGTTTTACTGAAGGCTTCTTATCGGATGTTGTAGCAGACTCTCCAGGAGTTCGAGTTCCATTCCTCGTTTTGTTAACCCCAGTGTCCACGCTGCTCAGCTTCTTTCCAACAGACATGTCTACAAGAAAAATTTAAATTCAATTATAAATTAAGTTGACAGTGTCAAATTTACCGATATAAATCACCACAACTAGGTAAGTAAACTTTTAATAATTTTTTTACATTTTAAA
Organism: Pygmarrhopalites habei; assembly: GCA_009870185.1. NCBI lineage: Eukaryota > Metazoa > Arthropoda > Collembola > Symphypleona > Arrhopalitidae > Pygmarrhopalites > Pygmarrhopalites habei. Next base: position 35,905 of record WJFB01000149.1, read on the forward strand.
AACAAACAAATACAATGATCAATGATAATTGTTGAACTGTATTAATACAGACACAATTAATGACATTGAACCAGAGTTACAAAATGTCAATAACATTTAAACAAAAATATAAACCCTAAAATGCACGTTTATTATTGTCAAAGTGTAATTATTCGTTGACGAGACAAAATATCTGCTTAGTCCAGATTGTATTTCTGATGAGTTGTTTAATTTTGTATGCAGTAAATGACAATGTAATTTGACATACCCAATGCTGACATTTGCTGAGCTGCCTTCTCAATCAAGTCATTTGTATTGGTATGACCTCCATTTGTGGTCGTGTCACCAGTTGCCATGATTTTTGACTGACTGACCTCGGGTTGTAATTTTTTTTACGAATTCAAAGTTTGTTGCACTGTCTGGTTATAATGTCTGCCCACACCCCTGGAAAATCACTCCACTTGCCCACTTGAAGCTGTCAAAAAATGTAAAATATTTAGAAAAAAAAACTTGTGCTACCCACAGTTAGTCTGCAACTAACAATGCAGACTCGAAGGAATTTTCTGGCTATATAATTTTGCTAAGGGTCACACCTATACAGTTTAATACACACGGAGAGAAGCTTAGAGCAACTTAGTTTTCTCCCGAGTTGGACGAGATCGATAATTCTTCTCTATGGCAGCTCTGCTTTTGATTTCAGTCTGGGGATCTTCTTCCACCTTTCAATATAGTGCATTTATGTATATAGTGGACGCAAAAAAAATTTTGCAAATCGTTTCGTACCATGCGATAGACGATACACAAGGGGAAAGTCAAATCAAATTGTGTGTGTGCACCTCTCAAGATGGACAGCCAGTACTTTACTTTTAGTAGAGCAGTAGCAGTACTAAATAATATTCTAATTATCAAATATTTTGTTGTTGTACCTGTTTCAACGGTTCTCTCTAGTAATTTCCTCTTGTCCTCCTTCAACATTTATCGCCCATTCTGATTTTGCATCCGTCAGTCAGTTTCCTTTCCCCCCTCCTCCATATGTTTCTATTGTCTTTGACACACGGCTCTCATTTTATGTAAATACTTGTGCAGAAAAGTATTCACATTTCACATGCAAAAAAAAAAATTCACTACATAAATACACCACATGAGGTTTTACTTTGGATCATAATTTTCTTCCGTGCAAACCCCAGACTCGGTCGATATCAAGTGAAAATTGTCTCTTCCACATGAAACTTTTGGGGGAATATAAGAGAGAGAGAGAGAGACAAAAAAGGGTAGCCTACCTTTCTCTAATTGATTAAAAGGAGTTCATATTATTGTATGTAGGATGTCTCTACCCAGGAATTGTGCGTGTGTCATTTTCCCCCTCTGAAGATAAATCCTTTTTTCGCAAAATTTTTGCAATATGACAACTAGATACTAAACAATAAGATCTGCTCAATCCAGTGTAATCTTCAAGAGAAATAAAATGGACGTTTACTGTATTTATTTATTTAATATAGATTTTTCAATTTTAAACACCCCAAAAGACACACCGGTTGGAACCTCCTCATATATATTTACACTCATACATAATATATCCCACTTGACAATTCATCCATATATATTTTGTTTTTATATACACACACTGAATTATGGCACTGATGATTAGATTGGTTGTTTATATACTCTCTTACTCTTGACTCTCCTCCTCCTCCTCCTCTTCCATAAAATAATAGATAATGTACAATTAAAGTTACAATTTTTATGAATTATTCTTTTTTTTGTTAAGCTTATTTATGTTGACATTGCTTAAATTCCAGTGGCAGCTCTAGTAGATCTTGATTATCTCGCATGGGCTTTGCAGAAGGGCCTTCCAGCCTTAGCGAAAAATGATGACCCTTCTAAATTCTTCTTACACGCCTACAACAAAAAAAAATTTTCCTATCAACAAAGCAAACACTTTTCACTGAATTACATTTATATAGTTATTTTTTTTGACACGTACGGAACAGTTAAAGCATTGACTGTGATACGACTGATTCAAGGCCTCCACCCAACGATCCCCTGCCTCGATAGGGAATCCACACCCGTAACTACAAAAGTTTAATTTCATTTTTTAAAATTCAGATTGATACTATCTTTTCAAAGTTACTATTTTCACTGAAAAAAACTTACCATTTGGTTGTAAAGAGTTCGTTCCAATCTAGATTTTTCCAATAATAAAGTGAGATTGATTAATTGACAGCCAGCATAGCGAATTTAGTGAATATAGTAAGTGATACGAGTTTGCATTTTCATGTTTCAGAAAAAAATGGAAAATATAATTTGCAATGCTTTGTATACTAAGATACTAATGAATTATCGAAAATTTTCTAATGTCATTCTGCTCGCTACAGCAAACAACTAATAGCTCGTAATTTTTCTGAAGCATTATATAAAAAAACAAATTATGTCATTGACATGAGTTAACATCCTAATGGTTTGACAAAAAAAACTGTATGTATGTACTGTGAGGGAAAAGATTGTCATCCGTAAGGAAAGGATGGAAAAGGAGGTTAATGTCTCGCACATGTGTTGTCCAAAAGAACAGAAAAAAAAACCAAATTAAATGCCAACAAAATTCCATGTTAATTAAATGCCACGTGTGAAAAATGTAGAAAGACAATGGATGGATGAGTGGAATTGTAATGGTCTGTGTATAAAATTTTCTATTGTATAAAATCTGTACGTAGTGCAAAAAGAGTAAAAAAAATGTTTTTTACCCTTCTCACAGAACGGGAGGCCATCCTCCAGGTAGAACGGGTTATTGCCAAACAAAGAATGGCAGTGACTACAGCTAAAGCAATTTGGGTGGAACTGGTGAAGAAATTTTTTTGAAAAATAAATTTGATGAAACCGTTTACTTTCTTTTCTTTTTTTAAAAAAAAATCTTTACAAAATAAAAGAGACATATCCAAAATCTCTCTTTCTATTTCTCTGTCTGATGAGAGAACTTGGATAATCTTCATTTCTTTAAAAAATTCTTTCTAAACTACTTAAAAAATTGATGAATTGATTCAAATTTTGTTTTCCAAATCCCTCACCTGTGCCCCAAGAGCATTCAAACATTCATTCTTCACACGTTTATTGCATTTTTGGCATACCGGTGCAAGGTAACTCTCCTGCAAAAAATCAATCCATTAATATTATTTTTTGCTTGAAGGAACATTGCTCTCACTGGGCAGTGCAGTGTGTTCCATTATTTCATCCATGATACACTATAGTTCAGCTAAACATTACTTGTAATCACATAACACTAATTGCACATTATTTGGTTCAACTGAATAACTAGTGAAAATTTTTTTTAGCCTAAGCAATTTAAGATGGATTAGGAGTACTGGTAGTAAGAAGAAGCAAATTAAAACCTCGTTGTAAATTAAATTACATAATCCAAAAATTGTCTATCACATTTGAAATATATTTATTTTTTGATTACCCAGCAGAATTCGCAAAACAATTGACCTTTCTCCTCCACGAATCCAATGTCAATTAAAGCACGGGCACAATTTGGAGTGCCACATTTAAAATGTTCAGGGCAGTAAAATTTACTACCCCCGGCAGTGATGAATGGACCACTGGAGATTAAATTGTATTCACAATAAGTTTTTTAAACTTCTCTGTTTTTTAAGGAGAAAGTTTTTTTTGAATAAAGAAAGTACCGAATTTGGCGACTGCAAGCTCCACAGATTGCAATTCTTGGTCCAGGTTGTGTGAGGACACCTCGACCTCTATTTGGTAAAATTCCCTGTGACATATTCTTTCCCCTCTTGAGGGAATTTCCCAAGGCACTTCCAAGACCACTTGAACCACTTGAGGGTTGTGGGGCTGAAGCAAATGGAGGCTGAATGGGTGGTGAGGCCCCAAAAGGTTTATTGGCAGGAGCAGGTGTAAGTAGAGTGCTTAATGGCTTGTATGGTGTTTGTTGTTGTTGTTGTGGGGAAAATTTACTGTGAATACCAAGAACATATTGATTTTATTTCTCTTCACATTTGTAAAATGGACAAATATGGAATATTTACCTTGGCTTTGGTGGGGCAACTGGTTTGTATGGTTGAGCCAAATTTTGATTTTGATATAAAGATGTTGGAGAAAATGATGATGGCAGTGGAGACTGGTATTGTGGAGCCCCAGTCAGTAGTGACGAGGAGGACTGATTAAAGCTGGAAGACTGATTGAAACTTGATGATGACTGGTTGACGGCTGGTGAAGGTGGGATTAAAGGTTGATGTTGAATGTGGACTGGGATGTTAACTGGGATATTAACCCCACCACTAGAAGAAGTAGCTCCACTCGTTCCAAACATTACAGGATCATCATTTCCTGACTGCATTGGAGGCCACACAAATTTGGAACCTGGTGAACTCTTTGTCACCGTCTCCGACGAGGAAAATGACCTCTTCTCCATAAAAGATGACTCTGAAATTACTTTTGACGGAGCTGTCACATGACTTGGAGCCGTGGGTGAGTGCTAATGATCAAGAACAAATTACAGGTGTCTATGTCCACACACACACTCTCTATTTATTTTAAGTAATTGAAACAAACTTACATGAAATGGTTGTGGCGCGATATTGGCAGAGTATGCATCCGGTCTGTTGGGAGAGTAGTTGAATGGCTTGACATTGCTGTCGAAATGACAGGGAGGGAAAGAGAGAAAGGTACACAATTAGACAGACCAGGCAAATCAAGGACTTATACGAATTTTGAGAAAAATAAATATGTACATATTTTTGAGAACGAGTCCATCAGTTTTTTGTTTCGGGGGATTCATTCAAAGTAGAAATTTGTTGTCGAGGATAATTTGTGTGTAAATAAGGATATGTTAGGGTTATGATGTGAAGTACCAAAAAGAAAATGTTACTGTGTGTAGTAGTAAGTATACAAAATTACATGAATACTTAACTTACTCCTCGTTTGTAGAAATAAAAAGATTTTGAGCATCTCCTGATACGATAGATTTGATATTTGAAGAGGTGGAAGTGGATATTAGAGTGTCTGCGGAAGCAGCGATTGTTTTAACAAGTGGGGAAGAAGTGTCATTGGTACTAGGCAATACAATTGGATTAGAAGTACTGGTAGTAAGAGTAGAAGAAGCAACAGGAGGAAGATCGGGAAGAGTTGCGGAAGCATAGGAGCTATTTACCCAAGGTTCCGGCTCAGCTCTATCAACGTTACACAATGTTCCGTACAATCCAATCATCATTATTATTTTTATACATGACAAAAGTCAACAACATTCAATTTTACTCCTACAATAAAGTTGAGATCATTTTGTTAATTTGAACAAAAAAACTTTTTTCCTACACAGCTTTTTAACTTTCATTTTACTTCAATGTCAAAATGTTTTCTCTTTCCTTTGCATTGTTCTATTATTACTTTCTAAATGACAAAAAAGAGGCTACTATTTAATTTATTATAACAACTGATAATTTACGTAAACTACTGTCAAATTTCTACTGGACTTTTTCATAGGAAAATAGTTTTTACAACAATACAATACAAAAGAAGAAAGGAGAAAGTAAAAAAGACAGATGGAAGAAGAAGAAAATAATAAGAAAAAAGAGACCCATGTAAGGGGAAAAAAGAATAAAATAGACAAAAAGATACAATATGGGAAGATATTGAATAAATGCCCGGGTGTTCGTGTGTACACACATACACACACTCAAAGAATGTGTCGGGGGAACCTCATAAAAACTAGCCGAGTGCAGTGTGCCACGAAAGTGGGATTAGAATTGAGGATGACATCTGAGAGAGATTTTGAGTTGACTTACACGGGGATATTCGTCACATTGGAACCTCCCAGAGATGGAAGAGGGGCTGCTGCGGATGGGAAATTGGATGAAGGCAACTGAGCAAACGGTTCTAACCCGGGAGCGGGTGGATTGTGTCGTGCCACCGTTTGTGCATGGACGTCGCAGTACAACTTGTTATTGATATTGAAGTAGCCTACGATTTCCCAGCATATTACATTATGTACTTTTGTGTGTCCAAAATTTTATAATAATTAAGAAGATTTGTACGAACCGATATTTTTCAAACTTTGACCGCAAGTTGCACACCTAGAATAAAATGTAAGAAATTATAATACAGCCAAGTCTCAGATCAGCCCGAACTGAAATTGTTGAACTCACTTGAAACATTCGACATGAAGTGATCGACCTTGGATCCGAACAAAAACCCCGACAATGAGTCGTTCACAATCTGCACAAACATTTGGATTGACTGCACCACCGGGAGTAGAACCGGGTTGATCTGGAGCTCCCTGTGGTTTGGGTTCCGGAGCTCGAACAGGTCGAAGTTGACTAATAGTTTGCGTCAATTGAGGTGGTGGTTGCCTCTCGGCTTCCCTATGACCTCGTTCTGAAAGTCACCCACACAAAATATTCCCCTCCTCTCAAAAACCCATTTCATCACTAATGAGTCTTAAGGAAAAGTACACACGGAATTCATCCATGATGATGATATTTAATCGTAAATACCTTCAGGCATGTGAACCTCATCTCCCTCATTTTCTGTCTGCTTAAGCATCTTGTACACTTCACTGTCCTCGTAATTGTATTTCTTTTCATTCTTCTTGAAATTCACTCTGTTTCCCAACATTCAAATGAGCGGCCATGAATAATTTGCAGAATTATTTTACACACTAATTTACTCTCTTCATCTACAACATCAAAATTTTACCCGATAGCACCCTGAACCCCAGGTGGAGCCGTCACAATCCCAACCTGAAATTGAAGTTTTAATGTATTAGAATTTTGTCCTTTTACGTATCAAATTTCATGACCTACAAACTCGTACACCCACAATCCATTTACACAGCCAATTTTGAAGGTTTTAAAAAACTGTGATGTGTATTAAATGTCGCATAAAATCATACAGACGAAATAAATGCTGTATAAATACAATAACTGATTTTAAAGAAAGTGAGTGAAAGCAGACATATACAAAGTATGGAGAGTGAAAGTTATTATTTTCCCATATGGAAAATTTGTTGAATCTCAGTATATGAGACTACATATTTGTGTATAACTTTCCCTTGTCATTTGCCCCCACAGAGCATTAGGATCAGATTATCTTGTCTTGGGCGGAGATTATTTTAGTTCAGTGATCTTTTTTGGGGGAGGGAAATCAAAACAGGTGGTCTCAATAAACTTGTTACATAAACTCTTTAGGAAGAGAAAAGTCCTAGTTAAGCCTCTCAGACAGATTAATCAGCTTATTATGGATACAGTATGAGCCGAAAAAAAGAGAAAGTTTACACAGCCTCTGAATTCAATTCAACTTTCTCCTCCTCCCTGATTATTTGAACAACTTTCATTCTGCGCAATTAACTATTGTCATTATCCCTATCGGTATATTTAATTTAGTTATTATTGTGAATCACAAAAAACACTTACTTTAGTTGAACCAGTGAGGACTTCCGCCTTGAATTAGAAAAAATAGACAATTATTTCCCAATTATAGTCGACACATAAATTGTACTCATAATCAATACTCATAGAAAGTAAAGAAGTACTACGTTCTATTGTACAAAGAACTGAAAAAAGTAATGATTTTTTTTGTTGTGCAGTTTTTAATTTAGTGTAGAGAAAGTTCCAAGCCTACTAGGCTCATAAAACTGTTAGCAAATGTTGGGGGAAAAGAAAGTTTCTTTTCCATGTCCTTAAAATGAACTGACAATCCAATACTTATTACTTTCACTTACTTGGGCACTCAGCGTCTCGGCAATGTTTGCTTCACTGTAAAGATTAATGGGGCTGTTGAACTGATTATTGACCAAGGCCCTCCCATCCTAATTTTTTTTGAAAGATAGAAAAAAAATACAACAAATTGTTTTACAATAATTTAACCTCATGAAGCATACAAGTGTATCATGTATTCTTACATACTTGGAATAACTTTAAAAATTTGTTTTTAGCTCAGCTTTGAAAATATTTTTGTGTAAAAAAAAGAAAATAAATAGGTATTTAATGTAGAAAAATAATAATAAGGTGGAGCAAATTTTGCAAATTGCAAAAGTTATTCACATTGAAGGACTCTCATGCAATTAATATCAAGAATCAATTTTTTTAATAAAATAGTAGTGACAAATGTCAAAAAAATAAATAAAATATGGAGAGTATTTTTTTGTCATGAGGGTGCATTCCAGGGTCAAAACATTTTGAGTCATTTTGTGTAAGATGCTTGCCCAATGTACTCGTAGAACATTCTTGGTACATTGTCAATAAATACACGGGTGTACAAGACAATTAAATAATAAATGTTCCAAAGTTCAGATCAGTTGCAAAGCAAGACAGAGTTTTTTTGTTTGGGAGTTTTTGTGTCAGATAGAAAGATAGAGAGCAAAAGATCCGTGTCCTTAAATATGTAGCATTTTAATAGAAATTCAAGAGAGAGGGAAGAAAAGAGGAAAATTGTTTTATCCGGACAAACTCATGGAGAAATCTCATTAACCATGATTGAAAAATTCAATAGCAATGAAAATAAAATTTTAGAGAGAGAGAGAAAATCTTTGAAGGGAAATAAAATAACTAAATTATACACTTTGATGACTTAGTAAAGAGATTGGTAAATGTGAATCTGTTTCATAATGGACATGTTATCTGCACTGTTCCTGGCAGTTCCTTCCACACACACGCACACACTCCCCCCTGTAAAAGTCGAGAGTGTGTGTGTGTGAAGGAGTGAAAAAATCTATATGGATAAATGGTAATTGATAAGTAGACTTAATTGGGTGATAATTAGCATGAAATGGGATTTAGTCGAAGAGTTGGATGATTAGATTTATGTGTTTGCCGAGTGCATTCAACCACAGGGTTATTTTTTAACCAAGAAGATTTTTGGAAATAGAAACAAGAAGCAGCAGCAGCAGCAGCAGAAGAAGAGGGGAAAACTGGGGAGAGTTGGAGTAGGCGCTTTTTATATCCTTTTGCCCTTTTAACTATCAAGAGGTTAAGTACATTGGAATTCCTACATCATCATCATCATCATCATCATGACTACATATATAGATAGATCGAGAGAGAGAGACGAGAACCACAAAAATGTTTTTGACGGAAAAATCATCACGAGACTCATTCTCAAGGAATTTTATTACGTACACCGAGTACCTAAAATGTTTCCTGAAATTCAAACTCAAACTTACTTCATAAATGGGATTTGAAGGAGGATCCGAGAGAAGGGAGAAACAAGTATGTAGGAGGATTTCTCCACATCAAAATTGAAATACACGACATTAACATCACACCAGCCCAACATCACAGACACAGAAAAAAAAGAACGATGATATTGACAATCCGTGACTCTCTGCACATGAAATGGACGACAAAGAAGAATGAGGGAAAAAAGGACACAAAAAAAGAAAGAGAGATTTCCGTGGATTCGAAGATAAAATGAGAAAGTGAGTGTGAGAGAGGGGGTAAGAACAGAGCAGATAGGAACATAAATTTAGGACAGATCTCATTCTAACTGTTGTGTAACGTGCTAACGTACAGGATATTATATTATAGTAGTAGAATAAAAAGAACAAGAACAAGAAATCTCTTTTGGCAGTACAGCAACGAAAGATACAAGCTTTTGTCAATGGTACAACAGAGACTAAGGAACATATTGTAGAAATACTATGTACACTTTGACTTTAGTGTAGTGTAGTAATGGATAGAGAAAAAAATAAGAGAAGAGAGAAAAGAAAATCCATAAGGGATAATCTGGTAAATTCTTAGTTACCGTAAGTTGTAGGCTAAGAAAATAGGAGAAAGAAGAAGGTACATTTACATATGCCGGCAGAGTCGGAACGGAGCAATTTTTTTTACGAGCAAAAAAAACGAAAGAAAAATAAATAAACAGAAGCAGTAAGAAGAACAAGGGCACAAGTTGAATTTTTTTTGAGAGAGTGAGGGAGAGAGAGAGAAGGGGGTGGAAGGGGCGGAGTGAATTTACACAAAAAAAATATATCATTATACTTGCAACATACCAAAAATGTGAGACACAAAAAAAACAACTTGTTCAAGACAGAAAGGCTAGACATAGGGAGAGAGAAAGAGAGCGAAAGATGCAGAGATCAAATAAAAACTGACAAAAATATTTTTTTAAAAAAAATATAAGGGGGAATCACTCTGTCAAGTAAAAAAATAGGAGGGGGGATATATTATGACATAAAATGATATATGGTCTATAAAATAGTATGAAATGTTGTAGATGAATGGATGAATTTATATGGGGGAAAAACCTGAACTAATTGAAATGGTTTGGCTTTTGAATTGACTCCTGGACGACCAAATGACCCCGAGGACGGTTGATTCTTGGCCAAACTAGTTCTAGTTACTAGTCGATTCTCACCCACCCGGGACAAATCCCCAATTGGGGTGACATTCGGTTTCCAAACGGATGGTCCACCCTTCTGGACCGCAAATTCAACTGTATTTCCAGACCGGGCAATCAAATCTTGTGCATCCTTGTGTTTCATTGATGCAGCGTCGTGTCCATTTATTCCAATTATTATGTCACCAGGACTCAGATTTGAGGTCTCTGCAATACTCCCTCCACTCACCTGCAATAATAAGAGTCATTTATTAACACCCACCATCCTTTTTTTGTATGAAGTGAAAGCATTTCAATGTTGTACTTATTAATATGTACGCCGACAGACAAAGTTTTTTTCCCTTGAAACAACAACAAAAAGACGATCGGCGTGAGTCATCTCCCAACTTAAGGAAAGGAATGTAGGGTCAAGGGTATCGTTTACTTTTGTTTGATCGTTGACGTGTTTAATACACATAACAGACAGAGCGAAAGAGAGTGTGTGTACAGCAGAGGACACCCCTTCTTTCTCTCCTGTGACCCATACATACATCAATATCCATGTTATCAAAATAATATCATCATTTCACAGCTGTAATGTGAACCCACTATATACATGTACAGTGAGGGTGAGAGTCGAGTGCAATTCCCCGAGAGAAGAGGGAAATGTCTATAAGATAACTAGACAGGAGAGAGAATAATATGATGAAAAGAACAGAGAATAATTGTAATTTGTACGCGAAACATTGCTATTTTTAAAGTCAGGAAGTTGGGTTTCTAAATTTATCAAATGTTTTTGGCACACTCTTATATTGTATTGAGAAAAACTTGGACGGCTGCCCACTCACAGAAGAAAAACCATATAATCTTTTCTGGGTCACAAGGAGAAAATCCACACACACACACTCACTGCATCTCTCTCTCGGCTCCTCTTCCTCTCTAATAGTTACAGGCGGGTGACTATGAGGACCGAAAATGTCTGAACTGAACGTCATTTTTCCTTTTAACTATTTTCCTCCTCTACTCCTCTCTCTCTCTCTCATGTTGTACAAAAACTATTATTTTGAGTCTTTCCCAGAAGAAAGATAGAGAGAGAAAAAAACTTGAAAATCACGAAGGATGACGAGAATGACTTCACTTTTCAATTACCACGCGTCATTTACCTAAACTTGACGATCAAACAATGCACTCAATTCACCAACGCCTTTTTCCCTCCCTGTAAACTAATATATTTCCTTCTATTTAACTAGAATTTAATGACTTCCCCATTTTACACCGGTTTCCTTTAGCGCGCCTTTACATTCAAAAAATATCGACAGTTGATTGTCAACAACAACAAATTTTCATATTTGGTCTAGTCACTGTCCACCTTATCTCCAGTGACGATTGTCACTGGATAATTTTTTTTGATCGCGCACCGATTTTTTTAAAAAAAACTAACAAACAAACAATGAAAGTGAAAGTGTAAAATTACTTTGAGGACGACGAGAGGTTGACCAAAATCTTTTCCACCGTGCAATCTGAATCCCCATTGTTGCCCTGTTGCCCTCGTCAGTCGTACATTCACGAGACCGCTATTGGTCATTTTTGTCAATCTTCCTTTTTGTTTGTATTTTGTTTGAACTTGTTGCTTTCTCTTTCTCTCTCTTCCCAAATTTTTAACCTTTTTTTCCAAATATGAGAGATTCACAAATTAATACTTATGACTTTTTCACACACACTTTTCCTGAAAATTAATATTTTTTTTTGTATAAATATATACAAGAAGAAGAAGAAGAGACACACACAAGAGAAAACAGTTGAGAAAACTTTTTTTTTTCTTTTATTTTTTTGAAGATAATAACTATGGATTTTTTCTCATAATAGAGTCAACAACATACCTTGGTCCAAGAGGAATAATACGGAAGATGTGGGGAAAAGTTCAAATGGGAAATGAGAGAGAGTGGAAGAGAGAGAAAAGAGAGAAAGAGAGAGAGAAGATTTTGCAGGCGGACCAAGATGTGCCAAACACCACCAAAAAGTATTTTCAAGATCTTGTCAGGAGACACCACCACCACTATGACTATTACTATACCCTGTAGTCAGAGGAGTCCTCACAAAAAACATTATAAGATTAACATATCCTATACTTAACCCTTTTCGCCGATGTTCCTTAACACACACACACACACACACACCGTTATATGTATCCCCTCTCCTTGTTTTACTTCACATTCAATGATCTTCCTCTACTCTACTTGTTCCTTTTAACTTTTTCGAATGGGTTTTTATTTTTAGAAAAAATTCACCAGCTCGTCTTGTGTGCAAAATTTTTTAGCATCTCTCTCTCTCTCTCCCTCTCTCCCTGTGTGTGTAGTGTGTGTGTACATATGACTATGACTCTCACTGTCTCTGGTTCATGGAGATACACGGCGGTAAAATGTTATGTTATGTACATAGATAATAGCGATCCGATGCGGCTTTTCCTCTGTGACTCTTTCTCTCTGACTATTTCTCACTTCCTTCGGCAGCAGCTTGATCAAGTTCGTCCCCTTAAACATATGCGAATTTTTTTCACCTCTTCTTCTTCACGAAGGGGAAAAAACGTAGGTGGCTAAATCGTTTTCTTTTTTTTATGATGATGCATTCCTCATTTTTTTCCGGCTTTTCATTTTATAATTCTTCTTCTGGTGCATGTGTCCCCCTTATCCACTCTCTCTCTCTCTCTAACACACACACTGTAGTACTACGAACTACTATTTATTTAATTAGTGTAAAGTAACTGATCTCATTAGTAATTTGATCGAGAAAAAAAACCTTTGCAACACAAACACACCCTTTCAAAATAAAAAAAAGAATATTACTATTAAGTTTAAGCGTGTGTGTGCAATTAAGAAGGATTTTTGTCCAAAGCAACTTTTTTCTTGAAGGAAGACTAGAGAGAGCAATTTGCCTTAATTTTCCCTCTCCATCATACAACTGTCCCAATTTTCTGCCATGGTCAAATGTTGAAAAATATACGAACACACACACTCACTCTCTCCCTCTTTCCCCCTGGCATTGGCATTTCTGATGGTAAAATGGTTGAAGGCTTTGGCATGTTGGAGAGGGCCAAGTCTGACGTTTGACAATGAATGACAGGCCTCTTCTCTGAATGTACAGTGTGTGTATCCTCCTCTCCTCCTCGTCATCATCCAACACACACACACACAGACACCATACCCCATAGAGGAAGATGTGTACTCTTCCTAGACTCTAATCCTATAGAAAGTATATTTTAAAGACGGGGAAAATTTTGTTCGCTCTTGCCAGGGAGATTCCACCTCTTCGGACTCAGATTTCTCCTCCCTCTTCTCCTTCTCCTTCTCCTTCTCCTCCTCTTGACGTTTTCCACATTTTCCCAGAGTTGAGAGGAGGATGCGGGATGAGGGATCCATCCATAGAGTTCATGACTATAATTTGTGGTTCGAAAACTACGTACGTATACAATATACAACATTATACCATCTTCACTCTCTTTTCAGAGAGACTGACTCAGCAGCTTATTCCAGTTCTCATAATATAATCATATATCACACACAACAGCCCTCCCCCTTTTCTACAGGTTATTATGTAGGGTATCAGGCTGAGAGAGAGAGAGAGAACACACGCAGGCACACGTCCCCCCATATTAAATCACCAGTGAGCTTAAGGAAGAAAGATGCTCAAAGCTCTGTATATTTGTAGTCTCAAGTAACTCTCTCTATCTCTCTCTTCCTCATGTATAAGTACATGGAACGCACCTACCAGAAGAGAAGAAAGGAGAGAATGGGTTGGAGGAAAAGCTTGAGCTTTTACTATAATCATACACATAATAATGTACAGATATAATACCTACCAATTTTCGCTACTTGAACTTTCTTACAGGTTGTCCCTTTTCGGGATTCCCACATTCACACACACACACACTCTCTCTCTCTTTTCGTTCTGTTCTCCTTTCGTCTCTGGATTCCGGATTTCAGTTTTGTAGTTGTGTTGCTCCCTCACTCCCTTTTCTTCAGATTGTCGACTTTTCGACGTGTCGACTCTTCGTCCTCGGCTCACTTGAATACGTTTCTATGGAAGGAAGGAGAAAGGAGGAGAGGAGAAGAGGACGGAGTAGGCAGACATACAGATGTGTGAAAATATGTGAACATTTATACGGTCAAAGTACTCACACAGCCTCCCTCTCTCTCTCTCTCTCACACACACACACATGAGCTAACACACCCATTATGCATGTCATGTATCAATATTAGCGTACGTATCATCAAAGACATTATTGCACACGCTATTTGTATTTTTTGTCCTCCAAATGTATTTTTACAAGATTACCGTTTAACTTTGTGAGGCTTGACGACACACACACACAGCGACACAGCAAGAGAGAGAGAGAGAGAGATGAAGAGACGGCGCTCTCCTTTTCCACGGAAGCGGGATCAGTGACAAACTTTCTCAAAGATATGTAGTATGTGTGTGTGGGTATATTTTGACTGGTTCAATGATAATAAAAAAATTGGAGAGAGAGTAGGAAAATTATTGAATGTAAACTATTTCCCAAGTTTCTAAACATATTACAAATATTGTCAAAAAGAAAATTCATCGCATTGCATCGTGCACTTTGAAGGGGGCACGTAAAAAAAGGGTATGGGGGAAAAAAGGGGAATTTTTTTCACTCTAACAAATCGATCAATTACTATTATAAATACATTATTTAAGTGAATTAGTGGTTGACAGACATTAGTTAGACGTGTGTGTCTGTGTGTGTATTTAGCGTCTGCTCCCACACCCACACAACCACCTACTCCTACTACTGTAGTGTGTGTACATACAATGCGTGTGTGTGTGTACTGTGCTGTGTATACCTAGTCAAATCAAAAGCCAGAATGCTTTTATGAATTAGCGGTTAGCGAAGGCACATGCAGCTTTTCCTCATAAATTTTTCCCTGTTTTCTTTTCCGGCAATGCAAGATTGGTTCATTCGGGAAAAAGCCAAGCTACAAACCACCAACCTCACCAATTGCTCACTTTTTTGCGGGAACTACTGTAGTCTGTAGTGTGTGTGTGGATGGATGCTAGTGTTCATTTATTAGATGACTTTTATCGTGTCCGTGTCATCCAACAGCCGGTGAAACACACTGCTGTACACACACACGTAGCTGTACTTTTTTTATGTGTTTTAGAATGACTGATGATGGGCCGAACACATCCTCTGTCTCCGTGTCTTTCAGATTTTTAGAATCTCAATTTGAAACCCTGTCAACAATTTTTTTAATGGACATTAAATTTTTCTTCTTCCTCCTCTTCTACATCCTTCACATCATGTAATCCCCTTTGTACACACACATATGTAGAATAGCTAGCAGCTGTTCTCTCTTTTACTAGCATATTGCCACAATTGGATATTGTTTTTCCTGAATCAATCAAACTCCATCCACCAAAAGTCGACAGGTCCTCAGCTCGTTCTTCTTCTCCTCCTCCTCCTCATTTTTTTCGAGCTTCTGCTAGAGAGAATCTCTTTCCAAGACAGTTTTCCTCCTTGTTGACAAAATACTGATAAATATTCACACAGCTATTCCATTCATTCACCCACGACCGATGCGTATTTCTCTCAATTTTTTTTCAACATTTTTTTGTCGGGATGACAAAAAACTTTTTGGGAAAGATACAAAATAATTCTATGGAATGTTTCTTGAATCAACTCGAAAAATTGATAGTGTACATCAACTTGGATTATTCATAATGTTAAGTTGTAAAATTACTTGGAAAATATTGATACAATGACCATGAACCGAGGGTTCCCCATGACTTCATTAAAAATGGACAAAGCTCCGTATCTCTGAACGGCAGTCTACATTTCAAAATAAGTACATAGCCGTGCAGTGACCGAAGAAGTGAACTGTTTCTTTGTGTAATTGAGATGTAAATTGTGAAATCATAACAAGGAAAAAGGGCATTATACTTTCTCTGTGTAAGATGAGAGGGAAGGACACACACGAGGAAACTCAAGGAAGGGAAATTGTGAGACGGAGAGCAAAATCTAAATTTTTGATCATTGGATTCCGTTCCTTCTGTTCCCTTGCAATCCAGCTTTATGTTGTAGTGTTCATGCCAGTTGTGTACAACTATTGCCTCATTCAATTAATTTTACTATCCAATTAGCTCAATGTCCTCCTCCCACTCTCCCTCATTGTCAAGTGTGGGGACACTTTGTTTTTGTTATTGTTGTTTGATTGTGTGTGTGTGTGTGACTCGCTCTTGAATCATGGAGTGGTTGGGTGTCGAATGCACTTTCACATTAAAATCGTTGACAAGCTCAACTCCACACACACACACTCGTTAATTGTCCACATAACAAGAGTCCATAAAATTAGCTGGATGACGAGGACATGCATCTGTATGGAGTAGTTTACAAAAGCTCATTCAATTTAATTCCTCATCAGCCACACATGCTCCAGTCACTCTGAGTACCATTAATGGAACATTGCATACATTTGAATACACACTCAAATCTTTCCAGTTATTTCCGGGTGCAGAATTTGAACCCACATCCAAAATTTCAGTCAAAAGTACGTCAAAATTGAATTTTGAACCTCCACACTTAAATATTTTTCATAATTTTCCATTCTCTGTCCAGCCGCTCAATGACGTCTTCATTTATTAGGTATCGAATGGATATTCCACAAAATAATGGGGATAAAATAATTCCGATTTAAGTGAATTAATGCGGAAGGGACGACGTAGAAAAGTACAGCAGAATCTTTCTCCTTTGATCAGCTTTGACAGCTGCATGGAATCTTCCATGAATAATAATAATAAAAAATGTGACTGACCACGTGCGTATCATCTCCAAGTTTTCCTCCTCTTCTCCTGTACATTCAACTCTTGTATCGAGTACTTATTTTGGATTTTGTACAACCCACACACACACACACGACGTAGTCAAGACATTGTAATTAAGTTTTCCAAAAAGTTGAAATATGATTACATTAATGTCTTAATTTGATTCCAGAATATTGCTACTTACGTGAGAATGTGTGTCTACCTACTTTCACACAAAATTGAGAAGGTGTTCTAATTCTCTCTCCCTCTTAATTCACTAGTCACATCCTCCTCACCAAATCTAATTTCAAGTATTTCCATGAATCATTGACTTTTACCCCTGAAAAGTGTACTTGAACGTGCGTCTCTCTCTCTCCTTTCAACACCATTTCCAAGTATACGAGTCCATGTGGTTCTTATAAGGAAAGAGAGAGAGAGAGAGAGAGAGAGAGAAAAAAAAATGTGCATATCCATTCCATACATAACTGCATATAGAATGTGTATATCTAATTCATCATTTGATCATTAGCACGTTCTTTGATTTAGAGCGAACGTCAGCACTGCATTTTACATTATACCCTGTTATGTACTTGTTTGCTACGTACATCCACTGAATCAAAAATTATTCGTATTTTTCTGAGAAAAAAAATCTAATTGGCCCGATGACCCTGATATAAATCCTGATCATCATATCATCATAAACAGTTATCACAAGAGAGAGGGATGCAATGCGCTTTGTGGGGTTAACAATCTTTAAATGCGTTTCAATCTTTTTCCATTACGACTAAAAGATGAAGATGAAGGGGAGGAGAGGAAGAGAGTTTAATCAGTCGAGAAGCAGACTCAAAAAGTAAAAGATTTGGATACATCTCTACTTTTGTCTTTTACATACAAATCCTTTTTCCTCTCCAAACTTCCACAATGCCCCCCTCCCCCGCCCCCACGTTTCCATGATTAACAAACTTCTCAATGTCAGGGATGTAGGTTAAAAGTGTGTCTGTGGGTGGGTTCTGAACCCAGAAAAAAAATTATCTATCGCAAATAATTGAATTGGTCTGTCTCTATGGTGTGTGTGTGTTCAAAATATTAAAAATAATCCAGAAGTAACAACGTCCATCATATTAACAGCGTCAGGGAGTGTGTATAATCCTCTGCTGACGTACAATTCTCCATCATCTTCTCCTCCACCATGAAAAAAGTTGAAGATGATCCATTGCAGAAATGCGTAGTTATTAATAAGCTGTTGGGTCTGAAATACAAACAAGAAAATAGTTTTACATATAATTACTTGGGATATTTAAGAATGGCTTAAGGAGTACAAGTATTATATGTAGTAGAGAATAATCTGTATTTAAATATTCAGAACTGAACTGTCTTCCATTAGAGAAGTTAGTATGACAGAGAGTGTGTGTGGTGTGTAGCTTGTGTTTGGGTGTATTCTGAGGACGTTTACAATCCTCAAATGATGTATTATAAACAGTACAGGATAAATATATTGTATCGAGATCGTATGGTGTGTGTGTGGTGGCTTTCCATTTGTTTCCTCCTCTCTCTCCCTCTCTCTTACTCTTGACTCTTGATAGAAATTAAATAGTTTGATGGTTATGGTTACTACGTCCGTCCAGTCAGTCCAGTCTCTCTTTCTGCTCTCCTCTCTATCTCTCCTTGTCATTCTCAGTCCTTATCATTCATATATGTACTTGGACTGAGAGAGTGTGAGTGTGGACTGGTGTGTGTGTGTGGGGTAGAAAATACATACAATTATTACTACTATTACTATTAATTAGTAAGTAGGATGGGAATAAGTGCATGCATGTGTTCGTGTATCTCTCTCTCTCTAAACTACAGTAGAAGGAATATTGTATGGGAGTTTGTGTGTACAATTTTTATATAGACTCCACTCTTGCCTAGCCCCTTGTAATCTCTCTTGGATTTGAAAAAGGCAAGTAAGCTGGATAGGAGTGAGTAAGCAAAGTGATAGATAGGGAAGAGGCTACTAACTTCCACAACAAGGGGGTATTAAGGGACGTACTCTGTCCGTCGTAGTCTTACTAGTCTTCTAATGTAGTCACAAAAAAAGTCCTTTTTTTACACAAAACCCAATCTTTGATATTAATATACAGTAAGGAGTTTTTTAAATTTGTCTCTCGCCATGAGACACCTAGTCGTGTAGTACTAGTATATTTCAAAATATAATTGGACTGTGTGTGTGGAGGAGGAGAGGACACAACACACACACATGAAATATCCGTGTGGTCAAACATATATTTTTTGTACATCCATTTATATATTTAATATTACAAGAATTGTCAGATGGGTCTCTCCATGCATAAAAATGGAGCCTGTGGGTCTGGTGACCAGTTTACTTTGTAAAAATATTTATTCTTCCCACTACTTGGTCCCCTCTTCGTCATCATAATCCCCTCCTTGTACATATTAGTGGAGTCCAAGTGTCGGTGTTGTTGTGGTCGTCCCTCGTCCTCCTCAGTCAGTTCAACATGTCACAGTCAGTCCAACAGATTCTCCCTTTGATCATCATCATCATCATCTCCATGCAGGCTGTCAGTTCAAAGTCATTCAGTAGTACGAAGAAGATCCCCAACTTTGGCAATTCCTCCTCTTCCGCTTCCTTCAAGACGAGTCTCCTCTCTTCTTCATCCTCCTCCTCATCATCAACAAGGCTGACTAATAATAATTATTATATAGTTAATCACACAAATTACTACTACGATCATCAACCACAGAAACAGGAGGAAGAATTACTTCAACAATTTCCCTTTCTAATTTCTAATGATGTGGATCTGGACATCTGCAAAGCAAAACGCTGTAAGTGTCAAAGAATCAGAGACAGTGATCCAGTCTCTGGGATTTTCCGGGAAAATTCTCTGCACAGAGAAATTGATTTTTTTTCTAGTGTAGTTCGTTTAGCTCGTGACCTTGTTCTTCTTCTTTCCGCTTCCCGTGTCTTGTGTCTATATGTGTGTGTTGAGTGCTTTGTATATTTAGTATAATGTGCGTGTGTTTGAAAGTGTCATCAAAATTTTGCCGTGGGGGGGGGGGGGGATTCATCATAAATAATTTGGTTTTACAGTTGAGGATGTGGCCCTGCAGAATGGATATGAAAAGGAGGAGACGGTGGATCCGTAAGATTATTAATTTTAATTGCAATAATTTTGGATGACTTGGCGTCGTCAACATTATCATCATCCCTTCCTTCCCTTTCAAAAGTAGTCACTCAAAAGTTAATCATGTGCGTGTGTGGATGTGTGTGTGTGTGTGGGAAATTGTCAAATTAGACTACCATCATCGGAGAGTAATCGGAGGAATAGACGGGCAGCGACGGCGAGGCGGGAGAGAGTTTGGGACTTTGGAGTGATACCTTACGAAATTGATGGGAATTTTAGTGGTTCACACAAGACGTTGTTCAAGCAGGTGAATTTAAAGTCAATTAAATCCCCCAACTCTTGAGAGTGTGTGTGTGTTGTTGTAGTTTGCGGTTGTACTTCAATCCCTGACGAACACACTCACACTGTACTCACACACGTTGGGACCAATGAGGAGAGTGTGTGTGGATAATTATATTATTTATTATGTATGACAGGCAATGCGTCACTGGGAGAATTCAACATGTGTTAAATTTGTTGAGAGAACTGAGGAGCACCCAAATTACATTGTTTTCACAGAGAAAGCATGCGGATGCTGCAGCTTCGTTGGGAAACGAGGAAATGGCCCACAAGTAACACACACACATACATACATACATACAACATATATTATATACACGCAACTGTCATTCTTTATATTTATTTTTTCTATAAACTTGAACCTTCATGAATTTTGCCATTTGCTCTCCAACTGTCCTCCTCCTCCTTCTGCTCTATTCATACAATTAAAATTAACCAAGTTCCCTTTCCACACAAAAAAAAACATTTGTCAGACGGAAGAAAGAGACCAGTCAAGTCAGACAAAAGAGAGAGAGAAGAGTGGCAAGGACATGAATGTCAAAAGCCAAAAGGCTAAAAAGATTAAGATAAAAATAAATATTACCTCATTCATTATTCCCTTTGTTCTCTTCTTTTTGAATGGTGTGCGTGTGTGTGTGTGTGTGTAGGCCATCTCAATTGGGAAGAACTGTGACAAATTCGGGATTGTAGTCCATGAACTGGGTACGTTCATTAAAATTTATACTCTTTCAAATATCCATAATTATTACAAACGAGGGAAAGAGAGAGAGAGAGACTTTGTGTGTGTCGGGAGTGAATTGTCAAAGAATGGGGAAAGACAATTCTGAATAGTCAGGGAGTGTGTAAAATAGTGCTGAGGAAAACCTTTAAATTTAGGTTTTTCTCCTTTACTTCATGTAAAACTATTATCATTTTGATTCGTGGATTGGATTACAAACAAAACTTTTTATGTTTATCATACAATATATCTTGCTCCATCTCTTCTAGGTCATGCTGTCGGGTTTTGGCACGAAGTAAGTTTCCTCCTCCTCCTATTTTTTTAAGTCAACAAGTTGAAAGAGTTGTACAGTAATTTATATTTAATGTCAAATGAATTTTTTTACATTTAATTTAACTTGGTAGTTTTCTTGTGTGGTTCTCTCTGTCATTTTTAGCACACTAGACCAGACAGAGATGACCACGTTGTCATCATCCGGGAGAATATTATGACGGGTCAGGAGTATAATTTTAACAAGTTGACAGCGGATGAAGTGAACAGTCTCGCCGAGGGCTATGACTTTGACTCGATAATGTAAGGCTCACAGTAATTAATTATTCACTTTTCCTTACGTTGTCCTTTCTTTATTTTTAATTTTAAAATAATTTTTGGTAACAATTTCTCAGGCACTACGCCCGCAACACATTTTCTCGGGTAAGTCAAATTTGACAAAACGTAAAAGTTTATCAGATGTTCCTCACCTGTCACTCGCTCTTAAATTGTCTTCAGCATACCTCATAAAGTCTCTTCCTTGTAGGGCCTGTGTGGTCTGGCCTTACGCACACTGACCTTCTTCCTTTGTGGTGGTTGTGTGTGTGGTAATTCTATTTGAGCCATTCCCCACTTCCTCGGATTTCTCAATCTTTATCTCTTTCCTTGACTCATTTTTCCCTCAGCTCGTGTGTGTGTGTGTACCTGGCTGGCTGGGAGTAGTGTGTGTTGAGAAGGTGGAGATTGGGAGATTTTCAATCCGGATTCAATCCTTTAGATTAAAGAGTATAGCGGGGGCAAGGACAAAATTTTTGAATTTTTATGACCCTTTTTCCACTTGCCTATAATCTTTGGAAGTAGAGCCCCCTTGGGCATTCAAACTGGAGGCTGCTAGTCAGCTAGGATCTACTAGTGCAAAATACTCTCACTCTCCCTCCTCCTCCCTCTTCTTCTCCTCCTCTCTACCAAACTGCATTCCTCTTCCTCCAGACAGACTCCAGAAGGAGTCGAGAAGGAAATGGAGAAGCTGGTGGAGTATAAAAAAAATCCAGGCTGAAAGTCTTAAAGCGTAACATAGCATGTTTTTGGTTTCGGTTTCGATTCAGTTTCTCCTGTATACCTCCATCCTCCTCCTCCTTCCTCAATCTCATTGAGTTTCTCCAGCAGCTTCTCTTTCCCTTTCTATATTCTCCCACACACACATACACACACACACCAAGTTGACTTAACTCTATCCTCCAAGTTTATCCATGCAAGGAGAGAACGAGAGAGAGAGAGAAGCCTAAAGGAAGAAACTGGCTCAAGGGAAACGATTCTCTGCGCTTTTATCGTTGAAGAATCTCACTTTTTCTCTTTTTTTTCTTGGAAGAGGGGAAAAGAGAAATCTTACATTGGTTACGTAATTCACCTTACGGTCTTTCCCTGTCATTTCCACAGTAAAATCGACTAGATACTCTTTTACATTCTATAAATTCCTCACTCACCTTCCCCTCCCTCCATTCCTCTCTCCTTTTTTTGCTTTTTCTTGTTCTACCTCAAATTGAAGAGTAGTCACGTCCATGGATCTCCTCCTCCTCTCACTCAGTCTCCATCATAGAGATGAAATGTTACCTCCACAATTTAGCCAAAATTAGAATTTTCATGGAAAAAATGATTTATCCACAAATTATTTTTGGAATTTCATATTGTATGCCTTATGTGTGTGTGTCTGTGTGTGTGCGTATGTCAGAGTACATTTTTAGACACGATTTTGCCGAGGGAAGATCCCAATTCCAGACATCGACCCGAAATAGGGCAAAGAATCCGACTCAGCTCCGGGGATATTGGACAAGCTAATAAACTGTACAAATGCACATGTAAGTCTCCTCTTCTTCCTCCTCTGTATCATATTGTGAGCTACTGTATTAATTCCATGGAGTATTCGTATTTGACCCGAATTATGAATAATGCTTGACCTCGATTTTGAAAAATCAACTTTGAATATTCACGACCCCTTCCTTATCCACATTAATTTAGTCTGGAAAACTTGTGGCTACTTGTATTCTTTTTTGTAATTGGCTTTTAATCATTGACTATTAAAATATGGCAGCCTGTGGCCAGACACTCCAGGAACCAACGGGTCATTTCAGTTCTCCTTACCATCCCACAAATAATCGGACAGCCATGGAGTCTGTGGATGGGGAAAAGTGTGAGTGGAGAATTGTGGCTACTCATGGGGAAACCATCATTTTGAACATCACCGATTTTGACTTGCCCCACTCAGGTGACTCACTTTCTCCCCTCATTACACTAATTAACAGAAAATACACATTTAAATAGACTCAAGAATCATGGTAGAAAGAGATAAAGGTCAATTATTTTATTTGTTGATGACACGACGCAGAGGGGTGCAAAAGTGACTATCTTGAGATTCGGGATGGCTACTGGCATAAATCTCCGCTCCTCGGTGAGTCTCTTTAATTTTCATCTGCATAATTTATTTTAACTCATAATTTACAAACTAATTTCAAAATTTTCTGTCCCTCCCTCCTTCTGTCTAACTCTCTGTCCTCCGTTTTGTGCTTAGGACGTTTTTGTGGGTCCAATTTACACTTTGTGAGTAACACACACACACACATGTACATAAACAGAATTGATTTATCTCAGTTAAATACAATTTGGAACAATTGTTCTTACTCTTGGCCCTCAAGGAGACGCCCATCATCTCGACGGGGGCTCGGATGCTCCTAACTTTCACGACAACCAAGGAACCCATCACCTACCGGGGTTTTGCGGCTAATTATGAAGGTGAATAATCAATAAAATTTCATTATCTCACTTTATTATTGTAAAAGCTTTTCACCTCCTCCTCCTTTTCTTCCTTCACCCACACACACACACACACACATTACTTTGTCCTCCTCAAATTGGAGGGGAGCGGGGAAAATTGCCAATTTTTTCTCCTCTTCATCTTCCCCTCTCTCTTGTGTCCTTATTTAATGGAGCAACAACCCCGACTGACATGTGTGTGTACACATTGTCGGGGAGAGTGCACATGATGAACAAACTTTAATTTTTTGTATTGATGAGAAGAGGAGGAGGAGGAAAAGGCGCTTGTAAACATTCGGAGACTGATGGGTCTGTAAATAGAAACAAATGTCAAGTTTTTCGAGTGCCTCCTCCCTCAACCTCCTCCTCCTCCTCTCTCTAGTATAAACTGTCGAACTTGAAGAGAAAGAGAGAGGAGGAGGATTCAAATTAAGAGAGTAGGTTAAATGTTCTACAAACGTGCGTTGCATTGCAGTGATTCTCAATGGACACTTGAGACTGACAAACATGTTGCATGTGTGTGTGTGTGTGGCTTCTGCTGCAGAGGATTTATCCGGTTAATTGAACTATGTCAGTGCTGTCAGGGCGTATCATCATATGTACAGACAGAGTGTGTGTGTGTAAATAAATATATTTGATTTTATGTATCCCCTCCTCCGCTGACTTTACAAATGGATTCCAGTTCAAGTTCAATCCCTGTCACACTCAAATAGAGAGAAAATCTCGAATCCAGGGAATTTAATCCTCCTTCTCTCCTTGAAAACCCAAAGACAGTAGACAAATTGAATTTTCTTCTTCTTTTCATCCCAATCCTTGCTAAAAAAATTTATTTCAGCCATATGCGGTGGAGAACTGATCGAGGACTCGGGACATTTGGAGTCTCCCAACTTTCCCGATGAATACCTCCCGGTAAATTCTTTTTTTTCTCTACTATGTACTACAACAATATTAGTGCACTTTGTACATTAAGATCAAAAGCCCTCGGATCTCCCTGTCAATCCGAGTTTGACAAGTTAATGCTAAATATCAATGTTTGGGTGTGTGCGTGTCTGTTTTTTTAATGCTTTTCAAGAGTAAAGAGTGCCTGTGGAAAATCACCGTCCCAGAGAATTACCAGGTATAAAAAAATAAAATCCTTCTTTCAATTCCACAAATTGACGCATTAAGATTTCTGTCGACAGATTTGGATTTCCTTCTTTCACAATTTGCACTTTTAACTGTCAATCCAATTGAAATCTTCCTATTTTGCTTTTAAAACATTTTAATACAATTGACCATTTGGTTTTTTGGTAAATATTTTTAAAACCAAAATTTTGATCAGTGATTTAAAAAATTCTCCAGGTTGCTCTCACCTTCCATTCCTTCGAGATAGAGAATCATGAGAATTGTGTCTACGACTTTTTGGAGATTCGTGATGGACCTGGAGTCAATTCCAGTCTTCTAGGAACATTTTGTGGATACTACCCGCCATCTCCGATTGTCTCAACCGGGAATCAATTATGGGTTCGGTTTGTCAGGTAAATTCTTTGCTCGATTTAATTAAAAATTTCTCAAGTATTTCTTAAAATAATAAAAAAAATTGCTTTCTCTTTAAGAAGCGGTTTCTCCAGAAGCGCTTTCTAAAAGCTCTGCTCTACTTTTATGTGGATTAAATCGATTTTTAGAAAAAATAATCAAATGAATATTATATCCATTTTCCTTCCATTTTTTCATTCTCTCTCTCTCTCTAGTGACGGCTCAGTGCAGAAAGCTGGGTTCAGTGCGAGTTTTCTGAAAGAACTGGATGAATGTGCGACGAGGAAACATGACTGTGAACACACTTGTCGGAACACAATAGGTACGGCACACAATGACCAAAAAGAGAGAGAAAAAAGAGAAAGGAGGTGAAGAGGGGAAGAGGAGAAAAAAAAAGAACGACAGAGGAAGTATTTCAATACGATTAAAATTGTATTTAACAGTAATAATCCTATTATTAAATATCCTGATGGAACTTCCCTCACTTCCTCCCCTCCTCAATTGAACTCCCTCCTTTTGTTGTCATTATTCTCCCTCCCATTTTCATACTCGCATTAATTTCAACACAAAATTCACTCAATCTCTCTTTCAAATAAATTTCTCAAACTTGTCCTTGTTGACGTCACTTGACGACGTATTAACAATCAAAAAGGGGGAAAAGAAAGGGATGGAGGGGAAGGGAGGGGAAAAGGATGAGGGAAAAAATCAATAATGAATGAAGAGAGAGAGTGAGAGTGACAACCTTGAAAATGATGAGGAAAGGATTGGAGGATTGAAATGGCTCTCTGACGACAATTGTTCTCTCTATGTGTGTCTGTCTTTTTTTCAGGCTCGTACCAATGCGGCTGCAAATTTGGATTTGAGTTGCACTCGAACGGGAAGGAGTGTGAAGATGCTTGCGGAGGAACAATAGAAGAGACTAATGGAACTGTACGTTAAACCTCATGGAGTTTGTCTCCTCCTCCATCCTCAGCACAACCATTTCCTTACTCCCTCCTCCTCCTCCCTACTTGACTCAAATGAGCTCCCAAACTCCATTAACAATTTATTTTAATAGAAGACAATCCGTGGACTTCAATTTTCTTCTTCTTTTGTCTTTTTTTGACAGCTGACCAGTCCATCCTTTCCAAACTTGTATCCTAGCAATAAACATTGTGGTGAGGATTTTATTTTTTCATCCTAAATACTTTTAAAATAATTCACAGATTCAAAAGCTGCCAATTTGCTACGATTCAAAAAATTCCAAACTGCATGAACTACATCGTAATTGACTGTGAAAATATGAGCGAATCTTCGCGGTGAAAATATTTGGAATTTTGTCCTTAATTATTAGCTCCAACTTTCACTCAGACTTTCACTAAGATGGCAATTCAAGTGAAAAGCATAAAATTGTATTTTTTGTTTGTATTTTGTCTTGTTAAAGCTTGGGAAATCGTGGCTCCACCCCAGACGAGGATAACCTTAAATTTCACCCATTTTGATTTGGAGGGGAATAATGTGAGTACTTTCTCTTCGTGTTTGAGTGTGTGTGTGTGTGTGAGCGTGTGTGGGATGTCCACCAGCATATGGAAAACAAATTAATCGCAAATTACTAAGTTACAATTGAAAGAAGAGGGACGTAACAATGTCTAACTCAGTTGGAGAGAGAAAGAGATAAGATTTAACCAAGGGAAGAAATCAGGTCAACTGAACATGTACGAGGGTCGTACATTTTAGACACACAGAAGAGGAGGGAAAAGAGGGGAAACGTGCCGTGCGCCCTGTGTGTGTGTTGGTGAGAAACGATTACGGAGGTTTCAGTTTCACATTCCCATCTCTTTTTCGGGGGGTTTCCTTTGGTTTGCTCTTTGAGCCTCAAAGAGATTTACTCGAGAGGGAGAGGAACGCGATTCGATCAACTATCTGTTGCTTTTTTCTCTGATCTCCCTCCCTCTCTCTCCTCTCTCTCTCCCCCACTCCTGGTTCCTTTCCCCTCCTAGAGTGTGTGTTCTTGGACAAAGAACACACACACACGGCTACCCACTTTCCCCAACTCTCTTTCTCCTCCTCCCACTTCCTGAAGGCACGACAAGTTTTAAAAAAAAGAGAAAGCGGATTTTCCAGAGAAACATCTCGAATTTGTTTTCACCACTGTCACTCCTCCCTTGTCCAACCCTCTTCCAGAATTAAATTTGAAAGAAAGCCTTTGCTCTCTCTCCTTTGTTTCTTTCCAAAGGAATATTAATGAAGGGTGAAATGCAGTGAGGAACTTATAAATTGAATTTAGACAATAGAATGAAAGTAGAAAAAAAATACTTTCAGCCTTCATAGTCTTAAATTGGGAAGAGAAGGGAAGGGGATGATGGACAATTAATGAAAATAATTTGATGATTGCATTTTTTTCATGTGTGTGTCTGCGTGTGTGTCCACAGCAAGAGTGTGACTATGACAGTGTGGAAGTGTACAGTAAACTGGGTCAGGACGAGTTGAAGAGACATGGTTCCTTCTGTGGATCCAAACCACCGCCAATGTAAATACAAAAATATATTTAATAATTTTCTTTTATCCTAGTTTAAATCTGGTAGTGTTAAATTGATCCTCCTTTATTGATTGAAAAACTTTATTGAGAATAATTCCGGGAGAAAAATGAACCGAAAGTAGAGGACTCTTTTTCTGAAAAGAAAAAAATTCAATCTCACCAAATCTCACTGGAGAAAGTCCATATTTTTCACATTGTGAGAAAACAAAGTTTGAGAGCAGGAGAAAGTTGATAGGCCTGGAGGGACATGCCCAACATTTTTAAAACCAAATTTTTTCTGAGAGAAAAGAACTTTCAGTATTGGAGGGTCTAATGAGGACACGAGGGAATCAAAGATCGGTGGGGGCGTAAGGGAAAATGAGATTGGAGACGTTAAAAATTCCCCCCCTTCCTTCCAAATTTACAGCCCTTATTATTATTATTATTACTTGTTTGGGGAAAGGAAATTCTTGTCATATTTTCCTTGAGTATAATAAATCGATAGTACATAGTTTTTTTAGAACAAACAGTCAACTTTTATGTCCTCCCATTTATGCTGGACTCGGAAAAAATTGAAAAAAATGCGACGTTAAAAGGATAGAATAAAATTCACATTTGTGAAAAATTTGTGTAATTTTTCTCAAGCACGAAGGAACGTTCAAAAAATTTTTTAAAAATAGTATGCCAAAATTTCTTCTCCTCTCCAAAAAAAACAAATGGACGGTATGTCAAAAAAAATAATTTCCATCAGTTGGCCCGAGGCTATGAATATTTCCTTGTCTTCTTTCTTTTTCGGTTTGAGAACTTTGTCAACTGACATTCTTCTCCTCCGGATATTTTTGATCTGGATATTTCCTTGTTATTCCACTTTTTGGTTCTTTGTTTTAAAACAACTTTATTTTTTCGAGTCCAGATTTCTCGCCATGAAAAACTCACATTATACCGTAAATTTTTCTTCACTTCCCGAGTTTTAGCCCTTAGAATTGGAGGGAGAAGTTAGAGTCTGATATGACAATGGAATATCTAGAGTAGGAAGGGTTTAGTCCGAGAAAATTGATCTTTTGTTTGTGTGGCCCGTTGAGTGGGAGTCTTGTTGAGTTTTCATGGTATTATTTATTAATTGAACAATTTCCTTCCCTTTCTCTCTCTCTTTTTCCAGGATCACATCCGAAGGGAATTCCATCCGGGTTGTCTTCACCTCGGTAAATTCTAATTGTCATATTTTTACTAACTCCTCAACTTTTCCTCCTTTATTTTACTACTCTGTCTGTTTTCTCCGTTCCGAAAATAGGATGAGGATCAATTAATGTAAATGAGTCTGCCAGAGTCAGTCAAGAAGATTTAATGGAGGGAGGGAGATAATAAAGTGATGCATTTTATTTGATTATTTTTTTTATGACAGGACAATTCTGTGCAAAAATCGGGATTTGCCCTCAATTTCTTCACGGGTAAATATAGTTGAGAGACTTCCTCTCCATTGTACATACGACAAACACACACACTCTCTCTCACACACCCTTCTTCTTCTTTACTTGTCCATTTCTCTTTGTACTCTTTCTGGTGACTGTACATGTACTTTTCTCCATTGTGGATACTACCCGGGTTTCCCTCCGCTTTCCCCCTTTTTTCTTGTCGTGACTGTCTCAACTAGTTCTTGTTGGTGGTCCAAGTTATCTCTCTTCTTTGTCGCCGTCATATTTGCCTTGGCTTTGTCCTCCAGCAGTTCAGCACAGCCCCCTTCACAATCAAAATACTGTTTCATGTCTTCATGTAACGTCTCTTGTGTGTGTCTCTTCCTCCCTCCTCTCTCCAAGCTTAATTCTACTATTTCAAATCTTGTCTACTTTCTCTCTCTCTCTCTCTTTCCCTCTTTCCCATCCTCCCGCTTTTCTATTCTTCCTTTTTTACCACTGTTCTTTTCAATTTATACTCCTGTACTCCTTCCTTGAGGGCACACTGGAGATGACATAAAAATAGAAATAAATATCTTCCCTCCCTGTATATACATATGGGAGCGCGCGTGTGTGTCTGTGACTGTAGAGTAGACTGTAGACTTTGTCTACGGAGTTGATGCAATTCCTCGAAATTTTATTTATGTACAGAAATATAGAAAATTAAATTGTTTCAACTACTATGCATTAGAGTTTTTAGGAGAGGATGGGTTGACAGTCTATAGAGATGACACATACACACGCTCTCTCTTTGTGTGTGTGTATAGTGCAGTATAGTACCTTCAGAATCAACGGAATTGACTGATTTTGTTGGAATTCCTTGTATTCTATTGTATTGATGATGAAAAAAGGAAAGAAAAGATAGAGAGGCTGTACCTGTCTCCTCCCTTTCTCCCGCATCTTTCTCTTTTTCTCTGTGTGTGTGTGTGTGTCAGTGTATGTATTGTACACATGTATCTTTTCTCTTATTTTCTCCATCTCTCTCCCTCTCTTTTGTGTCTGTCGCCATGTCTGCAATCAATCTCAAGTTACTATAGTCCAAATCCACCCCTCTAATCTCTATTTCTGCTTTCTTTCCCTTTCTCTATAATTTAGTGTGTGTGTCTGTTTTTCTGTAATATTTTTTTCTTCTTCCTTTCCCTCTTTTTTCCCTGTACGCTTTGACTTTATCTCTAGATGTCAAAGCGGGGATCAACCTTTAATTCTCTGCTTTATATTTAAGCTCATTTTCTTTTTGCGTAGGACCTTTCTTTGGATGTGTCTTATGTGTGTGTGTGAGAGAGGGAGGACAATATGAAAGAAAATTAATTTGGATTTATATATTGAGACACAATATGAGGCACAAAATGTATGAGAGTTTGGAGGAGGGAAATGTGGATTATTACATTCTACAATTGTTTGTTTGGTAATACAAAAAATAAAGACAAGGACGAGTGCTCCACAAACAATGGAGGCTGTGCTCACATTTGTCGAAATACTGTCGGCTCCTACATTTGCATCTGCCACACAAGTAAGTCAAGAAGTAGTAATTATTTTTGTTTATTAATTTTGCATTTTGCAAAGAGATTATCAATGATTTCATAAATGACATGAGTTTCCACAATTTGAGAGATGATTCTTGAAATGTAGGCTTCACCCTCCACGAAAATGGACACGATTGTAAGGAAGGGGGATGCAAATTCGAAATCCAGACCCCACCGAATGGAGACATTCAAAGCCCGAATTATCCTGAGCCTTACCCGGGGTTAGTTTCTCTGCAATATTTACACGGCCACCTTAATCCTTTTTTTACTCTGATGAGTAAGAAAAGGAAATGGTAAACATAATAATTGACATAACTTTTAAAAAAATTCAGGAAGAAGGAATGCGTGTGGGTACTCAAAACGACAGACGGACACCGGGTGAAAGTTGTTTTTGACGAATTCGAAGTGGAACCCCAGCAGGACTGTTCGTATGATGCTCTAATGGTCAGTCTTTCTTTCCTCCTCATGACATCAGTAGCGATTATTCATTCCGATTTGATTTCTAGGTGTATGATGGCCAAACATCCGAGTCTCCACTTTTAGGGAAATTCTGTGGTTCCAAAATCCCGCATCCTTTACTAGCGTCCACCAATAATTTATTATTACTCTTCAAATCCGTAAGAAATATTTTCAAAGATTTTATTAACATTTCCGTTTTTGAGATATGATTTTAACTAGCCTCCATTTTTTAATTGTAGGATGGAAGCGTCCACCGCCGCGGGTTCCATGGTTCATTTTCCACAGGTTTGAGCACCTTCATCTCCATTTTAAAGTCGTAATTAATTTTCCATCCATTTTTATCTAGAAAAATAGATTTTATCCACGTAAACTAGAATTGGCTTCAACTTTTGTACAATTTTTAAACTGCTTTGCTTCCGCGCTGTGCTTTCCGAACGTTAGCCACGATATTCTTTAAAATATAAGAGCATTCAAGAAAATAATCAATCCGAAGGAAAAATCCTCAAGACAGGAATTAGGGGCTGGCAGGAGGGAGGGAGGGATAGTTTCATCATCATCACGCGGAAGTGACTCAGGAAAATAGAAAGACAATGACAATATTGAAAGACAAGGAGGAGGAAGAAAGAAGGTAAGACAAAAGCCCAACACCCGGATTTCTCCAGAATCGTAGAACAATGACAATCAACAGCAGCAGAAGCCACCACTACCGCAAAGACGAAGGACGAGAGAAACGGAAGGAAGGAAATAAAATATATATATTAAATTCAGTACACTCCATAAAAGGAGGAGGAATCCGGACACACACACAGACACCACCCACCCACACAGATAGGACACACACAAGAAAAACAACAGGGAAGAGAGGTCTTTTCCCGTCAATTCATTCCTTGCGGCAGACACAAACTTTCACCAAAGTAAAAGGAGAATGCCGGAGAGAAAGGGGAGAGAGAAGAAAAGAGAAAGGTACAAAATACAATGAAAATCATTAATGAAAATGGAAAGAGGGGCAAAAATAAAAGATGGACTCTCGCATACGTATAAAATGTACAACTTTTTCCTATATTATACCGTATTTACATTGTGTTCTCTCAATATGACACTCCAACCGAGTTTTCTAGTAGACAAAGAGAAATGGCTTTCCATTTAACTACAGTTTTTAAAAGAATTTTTTGTTGTAAATTGTAGTCATTGAATTTTAAACAGAATGTTTGTTAGACCAAATGCTAATTGTAATTAAAAAACTTTAGTTGACCTTATCCTCCCTTTCCTGGAGGCTTCTATTTGGACAGATACGGCAGAGTGAGAGCCAGAAGCTGATATTACCAAAACCTCATTTAAAATTCCGGGAAAAGAAGAGAGGAGAGACTCCATGAGGGAAAGGAGGATGTGGGTAAACAAAAGTAGAGAATTAATGAGTAGAAGGAAATGGGAGGATTTTTTTACCTAAACACTATTACCCGATGAATACAAGTATCAAGGTTAGTAGTGGAGAAAGGGGAATGTGTGCAATATAACAAGAACAAGTAGGGAACGGGAGTGATTTAGAAATTTTGGAAACTGGGTTTCTAATTACATTTTGCAATTTCAACTGAATTGTGAGTTGTGACTTTGTCCAACCAACACGACGACGACGAGGAGGAGAAGACTAGCCTCCGCCAAGGCATATGGTTGATCTTAGAAGAGAGATAAAGAGGTGAAAGTCAGACGGACGGAGGGGCGGGGCAGTGGAGGAGCACAGGGGAATAGGAGAAAGCAGGGGGGAGGGAGTAAAAATAGAAGAAAATAAAATGAAGGACACTCAACTCAGCTGATCTAGTTAAGCCTTTGTTGTTGTTAGGTTACAAGATGCCCTGGAAATTCTTATCCTCCTTTCTCTGTCTCTCTCTTCCCTACATTATTATGTACATTGTGATAAGAAGTTAAGTCTCTGAAGAGTAGACTACAAGAAGAGGAGAGGAGAAGGAGGAGCTCAGCTGATTACTATTTGTTTCATGGACGACTCTTGGCCCCTTCTCAGCTTCTCCCATGCAGTCTACAAAGTCTGTATGTGTCTGCCTGTGTACAGTAAAAAGAAGGATTTTCTGCAATTTTGCATGAAACACCAATATAAGGGAATATATACAGACTCTCCACGAATAAGATTTTTCTCCTCCTCCTCCTCCCCCTCATTCAACTACCCACATTGAAGAAGAGAAAAGTATTGAAGAGGAACGTCAGCAGAAAAAAAGAGGAAAAAATTGGAGGAAGGAGAGAGAGAGAGAGCTGAAGCTGCGAGAAAAAGAGAATGAAAATCCATCGCCATTCCTTTTGATGTATCATCAAACCTCGTGAGGAGAGTCAGACACACACACACACATACACACAGGGAGAGGGAGAGAAGAGAGCCGTAGGAAAGAAAGAAAAAGAGACAAAGTCAAGAGATCCTGTTTCCGATTTCTTTCCTTTCCAAGCCTATCCTCCTCTTCCTGTACCTTTCTCTCTCTCAGTTTTTTTCCACCCTAAAGTGGAACAGTCAATGACAAAGGAAGAAAGGTTGTGGTGGTTGGGGAGCAGGGGTTGAGGAAGAGGGAGTCTGTACTTGAAATCAAGATCTTTTAAAGCTAAAGTATTATTCTCAAATTTCAACGTTGCCTGGTCTTCGGGCTTTCTCCTTTCCCTTTCTCTCTTGTGCTCTTCAAAAACCCAATTCAACGTTTCAGGACTTGACCATTCTCCCTTTCTCTCTTTCCCTCTTTTTTGGTCATTTTAAATCTCCAGAAAAAAGTTCATCTACAAAAGAGGAGGAGGAGGCCCAAGAAGCTGACCCCGAGAGAAGTAGAGAAAGTAGACAGCTGTACATGTTTGTATGTTCTATACAGATTTTTTTTCACTCTGACCTGATCGATTTCAAGTTTGACACTTGACTAACTTTCCAAGAATTCATGTAAGGATTTGGAGAGTCATGAGTGGGGAAAGATAGAGAAAGGTAGACAGAGTGCTGGAACTACTGGATCATTGATTCAATTCTATATTAAAGTTTAAAAAAGAGAGAGAAAATGATGATGATGCTTCTGGACTTTTCCCCCCCACTTTCTCTTTCTTTTACTACCTAGCAAATTCACCCTGTTGACGTGTTCCTCCTTTTTCTCTCTCTCTCACTCTCTCTGTCTCTTGTTCTACCATTTTTCAATAGAAATTCTTTTGTTCTATCTGTATTAACAGTCAGTATATTGGTTTCTCAGTCCTTAGGTCGTCTCTCTGGGTGTCGTTATGTGTGCGTGTCTCCTACTATTGTGTATTATTAAAGGAATGATATACACCTCAATATGTATATTGTACATCACACACACAAACTGGGAGTGGAGGAGGGAAGCCTACTCGACACGTACAAAATTCCTTGACACGGAATTGACCTTATGAGTAAAAAAGTTGTCTCTCCCTATCTCCTTCTGGAGGAGGACGAGAGGGTGTGTAGTGTCATATGTGTGTGTCTGTGTATAATTGAATGTAAGGCTTTTTGTACAGAGAAAGAGAGAGTCAAACTTGGACTGCACACTTCCGTGACGCTCTCGTTCTCGTCGTCGTCGTCGTTCTCTCTCTCTTTCCTCTCTCGTCGCCGATGGCAACACGCACATGCAATGCAAGACTTGGGCCATTATTCCTGAATCCTCCTCCTCTTCTTGTTGTTGCTCAAAGAGAAGAGGAAGAGGAAGAGAGCGGTGTATATAATGATGATGGTGATAGTGGTGTGAGGAGGAGGGTGAACTCAAAAGAGAAATTCCACGTTGTCAGCATTTTGGAGGAACCGACAAAAGACGAGGAAGAACAAGAGAGAGAGAAAGAAAGAGTAAAAGGATGAGGATGGAGAAAGTGAGGGGGAGAAGGCAGTGAAAAGAGAGGAGAGAAGACTCCCCTCCCTCGCGTACATAAATTCTCATTTCACTATATTTCACATTTCACAATTTTATTTTATACCCTGGGACATGAAAAGTCGGTCACCGGTTCTCCGTATCTTCCCATCCCGTCCTCCTCTCTCTTTCTCTCTCTCTTGATCCTCCTCCTCCTGTGCAAAGTAAACTCCATGCAATGTGCCGACATCGTCAGAAATGAAGAGAGAGGAGACGGAAGAAGGGAGGGGGAAACAACACAAAACAAGAACAAGAAAAAAGAGAGGAGAAAGCAGAAGAAGAAGAAGAAAACGACATAACAACAACAGCCACGCATCTTTCTCTCTCTCTTTAGTTTTCTCTTCCTTGGAGAGACTCTGTTCTCTTGATGGAATTGAACAAGACTAAACGATTCGAATTTTTCCTTTTCTCTCACTTTCTCTCTCTCTCTCCATTCTTCGTCTCTTCTTTATCCTCAACTCTTCCGCTTCACGGCGGACACATTGGTCTGAGAAATTTTGGGTTGTGTTGAATTTCATTACTTTTCAATTCATTCAACTTTAAGTAATGCGTATGGAAAACAGTTTTTTAAATTTTAGCTTCCTCCCTTTCACTGCTTTCTCTTTATTGTATTTGAATGCGGGTAACTGCTGCTGCTTTTATATTGCGGACTGTGTCGCACAGGGATAATTTAGAGCCGCAGTCAACAGTACAAAAGGAAAGGATAATAATACTTTTTAGAAATGAAGGATAAACTAACTCTCCACTGTGTGCTTCCAGCATAATCATAATAATTCTAAACATGTGTGTGCTTCTCTCTCTCTCTGGATATTTAGTGTGTGGAGGTCTCCTATTCGCGACAGACTCTGACTCGTACTTATACTCACACGCCGGCTACGGAGACGTCGTCTACTCGGACGGAGAGGACTGTGAGTGGGTCATTGAGAGTGATGACGACACGTCCATTGAAATGTCATTCGTCACTTTTGAAGTGAGGATTATGATTATGCCCAACGACCACATTTATATTTATATTTTCATCCAATGTTTAGCAGGGAAAGCAGTGAATACTTTGCTTTCCCTAAATTCAACTCTATGCATTTATTTTCAATCAACTTTTCCCTAATTATTTTCTTAGATTGAGGATGAGAATGACTGTGCCTTTGACTTTGTTGAGGTAACACAAAATTCCAATTATTTTCTAAAATTTTATTTTATTTTTTTCATGAATATTACCCAAGAATTAATTTAGTCACACACACAATCACTCACTCACTCAAAGGTCAGCGTACATGTCGAATCACGTCAAAGAATATTAAAATCGCTTTCGTCTAAAAAGCGGAGGAGTCCATGAAGGCCAGGTCTCAGTTTGTGCACTGAGGGAAAAAATGAATGACTTGCAATTACATGATAATGTAGCATGTGGGGGTAGTGGAAAAGATCATGGTGATAATCTTCAATGCATCATCATCATATTCATATCCAGTAATTATTCTTTCCTGCCTCTCTGCCTCTCTCTGCCTCTTACGTGTGTGTGTTTGTACTCCATCTGTTCCAATTTTTGAAGACAGAGAAGCCCTTTGATCCTCACAATTCGCTGTATAAGTTGTAGCACATAGATGTATGGGGAATGAAGTGGATGGTTTGTACCTGTGTAATGCCCACTCCACAGTTTGTGTGTGTATGATATGCAAATGTACAAGTCACAAAATGTGGGTATGTAACATGACACTTTCTCTCATCACCCGCTTTGGTTTATTTAGCTCTTCCTCCTCTCCTCCCTCAAAATTTCCTTTTCCCTTTCCCTTCTTTCTGAGTCCTCTCTTCTCATCGTCAGTATGGGTTGTAATGTGTGTATTGTGTGTGTGTGTGTTCATTTTATGCGGTGGAGTAGGCATGTTCCTCATTCCCAGTGCTTTCTCCTCTGTTTCTACGCCAGAGCTTTTCGCCGTCCCTCCTCCCTCAATCCCAGCTAAATTAGCAGTCACTCACAAACGACAGTTGAAAGGGCAGGATGAAGGAAAAGACCGACGATGAGATGGGGAGATTAATACATACTAATGCACAATAAAACTGTAAATTACTAAATTATACAGCCTCCTCCTGATTGCGTGTCCCTTTCCCTCCACACACACACACGCAGTACACACCCAGTACGTATGTGTATTATATAATATAATAATATATTTTTAAAATACAAAATAATAAACCAAGAATATGCATATAATGAGCTACACTCTTCTTTGTCTGGATGTTTGTCTGTACATACTGTATGTACTACATAATAAGTTTTGCTTTGTGTCTGTGTCAGAGAAAGTCAGTGAAAGTCGTGTATTTTTTCACTAATTACTAAATTAGTAAATAGGATTATCTTCAGTTGTAAAAAAGTATTTGCTTCTTATTCTGAAAGGAGACGGACGAGGAAAATACGAGTAGAAAGGACCGACTGAATTTTTCCAGAATTTGGGATGAAAATACTCTTTCTCTCTCTCTCTCTCTCACACACACACAAAGCGTGTGTGTTGGGAGTGATCCGTTTTATAATTTAATTTGAATTGCGTAAGAGGAAATTAGGAGAAATTTAGTGCCTTCTCATTTTGATGGGATTGTCAGCTCTCTC
The DNA here is from genome assembly GCA_009870185.1 of Pygmarrhopalites habei. Lineage (NCBI taxonomy): Eukaryota > Metazoa > Arthropoda > Collembola > Symphypleona > Arrhopalitidae > Pygmarrhopalites > Pygmarrhopalites habei. The sequence goes on from WJFB01000149.1 coordinate 74,193, forward strand.
TCTTTCACTCCTAATCAGCATTAGCATCACCATGAACGTCGTTCCTTGTGTGTGTGTGTGTGTGTGTGTGTGCAGTACAACTTGATGATGGAGAACAGCTGTCATCCGAACAGTAGAATATGTGGAGAAAATTCTTTTTTTTGTCCAAATTTGAGCCTAGAGATATCATGTCAAGTTTTACGGTAGGGTTAACCGTACATAGTGTGTGTGTGTGTCTGTGTATTTACGTCACATGTGTACGACACGCCATAAGGCATTAAGGTGATGAAATTGAATATGGCATGGGTGATAATTGTTTGTGACCGTGTGTTTGTAGGGGGGAAACAGGAGGAGGAGGAATGTGTGTGTTGGTGTGTAGGTTCAATTTAATTCATTCCAATAAATTTATTTTCATTATAATTTGGGCAAGGAGGCTGGGAGGAAAATGGGAGAGTGTGTGTAAGGACAATGATAATTGGAAATGAGATTAGATAAATAGAGAGAGGGGGGGGGAACAACAATGTACGTCGCACGCACACATTCTCAAAAGAGAAAAACGAGCGAACGGGCGTATAAAATGACAAAATGTGGAAATATAAGGAGGGAACTAGATTGAATGTCTTTCTCTCTTCAAAATTAACAAATTCTTCTCACGTGTTTCCCAACCATTGCAGTTAACCGTGGTTGGTTGGCCAACTTTGCCCTCTCTTTCCCTTGATGAGTGTGGACATCATTACTATCTAGGATATCGCATTTCTCCCTTTTATATTAAGTCATTAGATTTTACAGGATAGCTTTGTCTTCCCCTAGCACATAAATGTACACAAAGTAAGAGAAGTTCGTCTTATTCTCCGTAAATTGATGACCTAACGCCAAATAGAGTTGAGGGGAGTTTTAAATTCGAGGGTCAATTGAATTTTGTCCAAGGGTCAAATGTCTAACGAAATTATACAGTTTCCCACGGAATGGGATGAAAGGTCAAAAGTTTCCCTCATCCCATATTGCAGAAGTGAAAGTTCTTTTTTTAGATCTCCACTTTCACTCTAGTCTATCGCATGATGGAAAAGTCTGTAGAAAAGTCTGAAAATGGGGCCGGCGGAGGTGAAAGTAGGGAGGGGTACAATTAATTGAGTTTCTCAATTTTTTGACACATTTCATTGAGTCATTTTGATATGAAAAATGTTGCGAGAGAATCAAATGCTACGGAACCAAGGTCAATTCTCAGTGCCTAGTGAAGAGAACTGTACAGCTAGGCCTGTTTTTTAGCTAATTTTATTTGAATTTACCAAAAATACATTTAACTAGTCAACTTTTAGAATTTTCCGATTTTAGGTGAGCCCATAAATTGTGAGTTTATGGTAATTGAAAAAAGTAATTTCTCTAAAATTAAAATCTCTGAATTTTCTATACGCAATTCACGCTTCCAAGTAACAAAGTCACGTGTACACAGGATGGTATTAAAAAATTTGGACTTTGATTAAAAGTCAATGCTTTCTCCGATCAAAGGTTGAAGGGGTTAATTTAGTGTCAAAATTAAGTGAACTTAGCCTATACAAAAAACAGAGGGAGGAGGAGTGATGGAATCTAATATGGGTCAATCCTTCTTGATCCTTCTAAGATTTCCTTCCTTTTTTCCATTCCTCCTAAACCCTTTCTCCATGCTTTCTCTTTGTACTTTCCGTGTGCTTTCACCTCCTCGTCATAATTTAACTGCGTCCAAAAAAGTAATTAGTAAATATTGAGGCACCGCTTGGGTTTAAGCTGACTCCTAATTACTATTATTAGAGTTGAAAGTGGGAGGATTTTTTCTATTAAACGACGTCCTTCACTCATCAACTCCTGGTCTTTCCCCCTTTCTCTCTCTCTCTCCCTTCTTCTATTACCCCGCCATGCTGTATTTACAAGACGGGAAAGGGAAATTGGGACAAGTTGGTTGGTTGTGTAACAGGATTGTGTTAATTACTAGTCGTACAGCTGGAAGGGTATTACAAAGGAAAGGAGGAGGAGGAAAAGAAAAATTTTCATTTTTCTTATTATGGCAAATTTGCATGATATTAATCTGAAATCTAAATGTTGTAATCCACCCCCTTGTTCCATGCTTTCTTTTCATATTTTAACTACTCCCCTCTGTTCTATGCTCTGCTGTGTGTGTGTTTGGACGGAATGGTGTCTGGAATATAATATTGTTAGACATTAATTGGTTTAAAGTTGACTGTACTCCACTCGCACACACGGGAAGAGAAAAGAAAACGTACCATGGAGAAATACTGTCAAGAGAAAGTAAGAGAGAAAGAACTTTGTCGCAATCCGGGTATTTTGAGAGAGGGAGAGAGAGATTCTATTTTTACAGCGTGACTACATGCAATCCATGCAATTTATGAATAAGAATAAAATTATTATTATGCAACAACAAGGACGACAGGAGGGGAGGAGGAGAGAGAGAGACATGTGAATGCACCCTTCTGCATACTCCACATTCCACACTCTTTCTATTATAATATCCTTATTTATGCATGGGCATGGGGAAAAGAAGAAAATTCTTCTTTGACGAGTGCATAAATCTAAAAAGTCCTCCCTTTCCGCCCCCTCCTTTTCTTCCTATGTGTATCGCAGAATGGTCCCTGGGCCTGTCCAATCTGTCTGTGTACACACATACATTACAATGTAGATGTAGATTGTGTGTGTATGAGGGAAAGGGTGAAGGAGTGGAGAAAAGGGTCTCTCTTTCTCTCGAAAAGGTGTAGTGGGCTGAGAACATGGTCAATAGGCCAAAAGAGAAAGAGAGAAAATAGCGGGGGTAGCTTTGGCTTATGTAATGTAACATATGGCCTGGTGCGACATGACACACAACCTCTTTCTATCATAGTCATACACACGAAATCTGAGCCCGCCTGCCTCCCAGCCTCTCTCTCTCTCTTCCTCTCTTCCATGTTTAAATTCTCTCTAGACTCTTTTCAACAGAGTAGGGCAAAACACACACACAGAGTAGTAGCCGTCTGGTGGAATCAAGCACTTGAATCCTCTCAATCTGTCAGTTTGAATTTAAGATTCGGTTCCCCCGGTTTAAATGTGTCAACCCAGTTTTACATGTACCATGTACATATCTCACCCACCTTGGAATAATTCTAGCCAAGGTGAGGGTAAGGAACATTAAAATTCCAAGTGTGTATGTACAAGTATATTAAATTTTTCTTGAGATGAGGTGGGATTTTTATAGAAAAATAATCATTTTGTAATTTATCGTCATGACCGCACACACACAAAATTGGATTAATGGAAGGAGGATCCCTTAAGGAGAGAAAGGGAGAGAGAGGATTTGGTAACTGTCTCTGACAGTGCATGCTAAGAGTCCATTTTTATCTGCCTCTGCATATGGATAAAAAAACGTCAGTAAAAAGTAGTTGTGCTGTTGTATCGACAATGTTAATGGAAAGAGGGGGAGTCAAGTGACAGTCATTTAATTGACAATGAACAACCAGACATTTTGGTAATTTTCCATCCAGTCTACAGTTTATAGTTACACACTCCATTACTACTAGTCAGTACGTCGAGTGTGACAGAGTAGAATTTCCAGATAAATGTTTACTCAAAAATTCAAACGTACAGTCTACAGCCACACTTTGATTCTGTATGGAAAATGGGATTCTATTCTCATATTTAAATATTATGACAATATTCAAGTCAAGTTGAAGGAGAATTTTGGAAAATTGATGAGGGAATCATTAGATTTGATGAACCACACGCACACTGGTCAGGAAATTGGAAAAGATGAAGAGAATGCTCAAAATTTGAACTACAAGGATTTATGAAGATTAAAATAGTATTTCAAATCAATTGGAGAGTGTATTTCGATTCTGTTTCCAATACACTCGTGTGTGTGTGCTGAGGATAGAGAAAAGCTGTCAACTGTCCAAAAAACATACTGCAAATGCAAGACAAAAGTGCAGGTGGCCTGGCCTACTCAACAAAAGTCTCATGATGAGTTCCACTCTCATGAGAGAGAGAGAGAGTGTGGAGTGAGTGTGTATGACAGGGACAGCTCCTGTATCTGTCCTACATTTATAATATTGAGTGTTGAAATGGAGAAAAGAATCTAAGTCTAATATTTCCTCTTCTCAATCATGATTTCACAGATCTTCAATGGGGATGGAGACACGACGTCCTCTTCTCTGGGTCGTTACTGCGGGAATAGACTCCCTCCTCCCTTTCGCTCGGACGAAGGTTCAATAATTGTCAAGTTCAAGGTAAATTCCCACTCCCTCCTCGCATGAAAGAAATTTTTCCCAAAATTTTCAACTGATTCACTAACTGTATTATTTTTCTAAAAATCTTTCCATCCTTTCCGATCAACTTGATGTGGACAACAATTGTGGCTCTTGTTTATGACTGCTGTTAATGTGTCGTCTCAATCCATCAAGTCGGATGATACGGTGACCTCGAAAGGTGAGTTCAGTACATCTTGTAAACTGTGTGTACTACATTTATCTATAACCCCAAAAAAGGATATGACTAATGTTATACTTTATTTACTATTTCGAAAGGGTTCAGTGCCGTGTACCGGAGCTCGGGAGCGATTAATAAACCAAATGCTCTGATTAAAAATTAATTATGAATCAAGCCACCCCTCCTCTCTTTACTTCCTTCCTTCTTTTCTTTCACTCTCTCTCTCTCCCGATCCGGGGCCTGACTCTCTTTGTCTCTCTCCCCGCCGCCGTCGTGTTCTGCTGTACTGTCTGTGCCCGGGTGTGTGTGTGTGTGAGTGAGTGTGTGTGTGGGCTATATGAGCGTACGTTTTTGCGTACGAGCAACACTTCGATTAACTTTTTTTTCTATATGGAATGTGTAGGTAGGTAGTCACATAGACGGAAGAGAGAGAGCATTATACTAAACCATCTCCACACCCGTTTGGAAGTTCTTCCCATTCGATCTGAATCCACACACACACAAGTACACCACATACACACCACCACCATGACTTTTGGATGTGATGTGACATGAAATGTACACACACATAATACTAACTATATGTTAATCCTGCTACATTATAATCTACACTCTCTCTCTCACAAACACACACACACCCCTTTGAAATGCTGTAACACATCCAATAAACCAAGTTGAAACTGGAATTCTACAACACACACACATTCATCCACTCTCTCTCACATGACACACACGGTACACAACCATATACCACAAGACAATTGTGTGTGCCAAGTCACCACTACATATTTACTGTGTGTGTCTGTAGTCTGTACTACCCACCTCCCGGCCTACCACTATCATCCATTTACAAATAGTATGCAATGCAATTTTGAACAAGTCACAGAGGCAGAGGGGACTGTCCTTTATCCCTCCTCCTCTTCCACTACTCAACATATTATTACATGTACATTATCTCGTCTAGGCCTCTCTCTCTCGCTCTCTCTCTTGTCATTCCAATTAAACCATTCAGTGTAAATATCATGGAAAATATCATCATCATTACCATTATCCACCTCGTGTTGACATAATCATATACACACAGACGACACACACACGCTGTAAGAGAGCAGAGGAGATTTAGAGAGACAAATTCTCTCTCTCCCTCTCTCTCGACTAATATTTATTTGATCCTCTTTTAAATATGTTAGTTCTCATGTAAAATAATATTATTGTTCAACCACACACATACACAATCTCTAATAGAAGAACCAGCCTGGTCTTGTCCTCCCCGTTTTAATGTAGGAATTTAAAATTAATTTATTTTGTACTGACAGTTTGTCAGGTTTTTACTGTATTCAAGTACCACTCTAAATAGACAAGACTAAAAAAGAGTTTAAAGTAGGATGGAATATTCAACGGTGAATATTTTCTCTCTCTCTCTCTGTGAGTGTTGGCGTGTGTGTCTGAGCACACACACTCACACACCCATACTACATAAAATGTACAATGTAAAAATGCAGTACAATAGGATTTTATAATAAGAATACGGATTGAAATGTGAATGTCTGTGGATGTGTGTGTGTGTGTGTGTGAATGAATTACATTTGGCACAGGGAAAATGCTCAATCTGAATCTCTGTCTCTCTCACTCTCTCTATCCCTTTGAGTTTGTTACTTTTTGTGGGGGATGACAATATAATTATAATAATATGGTGTAATATTGTAAAAGCTAAAGTCTGGAGGTATATTGTAGAATACAATAATACAATGTAGGAGCATATATAGCAGCCGCCGCACTTCACTTAAGATTACCGAGAGAGCCACTCGAGTCTTTTGTGTATCCACACACTACAACAACAACTACAATATAGGCTGTAGGAGGTAGGAGTAACAACACTCTTACGTAATTCAGTGTTTTGTGTGAAACACACAGACCAGGACATGACCACCAGCATGAAAACAGTATAGTATGTATAAAATAAGCATTACATTTTAAAAAAACATGGGATATGAAAAAGGAGTCCCCACTCATGGAAAATTTAGTCCAATCCTTAACTCGATCCTCTGTGCAACTCTGTTGTATGCGGGTTTGATGTGAGATGACGATTCCAGTTCGATATAGAAGATGACCATGGTAGGTTGAAAAGTATGTACTGTGGATACAACTACTACTCACTACAGCTAGTACTATGTGTACTTACTGACTGACTGCTACTCATCTCGATGACCATGATCTTATCCTGAATGACGCAAACTAGTTGTGTGTTGTTGTTGAAAATATTTGAGAGAGTCAAAAGGTTTTGAGAGTCGAGTCATCGACAACACACAAATAGGGGAAGAGAGAGAGAGAGAGAGATACGAATACATGATTTGCTTGCCATAATTGTAAACTTGAATTATTAATCATAGTATTGTGTCTCCCATAATCGACATTTACTCAGCTACTACACAAAGAAGAGGAGTGTCTGGATTACAAAATAATATTAAATATTCTTAATATTTATGATACAAAATGACGAGGATGATGATGACGACGAGGAAGAAAAAAGATATTATTTGGAAGTTGATTATGCCACGCTCATATCATGAAAACTTAATCTTTTTGTGTAAGTATATATACAATACTGTTGTGTGTATATGTGTGTGTATTGAGTACAATGGATAAAAAAAGAGATATTCCTGGAGAGGCTGTACAGTTGTGTATATAGTATATATTTATGTAGTGTAGTTACATTATATTATGTAATTGTGTGATGGGAATAAGCGATGGATATAACAAGTTAATGGGTGTCAGTATGATAATGACAAGATGTGTATGTGTGTGCACCAGTGTTTTTGCTGTTGAACTACATGTGTGTGCGTGTGTGTGGATTGTGGATGATATTATTCATTAATTAGTAGTGTATTAGAGTAAGAGTGTGTAATTTATAATATAATTATTCATGATTTAAATGTTTCATAATCCATCGGACTTTGCACACTCGGTCGGTGTACAACGTGTATAAAACCCATAATTATGTCAATATATGTAGAAGATATAAACTCAGTCCAATATTTACTACTACTACTACTACTACATATGTAAGTAAAACGCGATATATTTATTAATGTACATACATATTACTACTACTACTATATATACACATGTTCATTTTTATTGTATTTTGTATTACCATTTTAGCATTATTATTATTGTAATTCTCATGCTGCATTGCGAATTGTGATTGTGTTTTGTGATTTTTATTGTATAAAAAATATTAATTATGCTTGCCACTAAAGTTTCCTCACTCACTGCAAACATCCTGTCTATGTGCGTGTGTGTGTTTGTATGTCTTGACAAAAAAAATGAAGAGGAGGATTAAACGCATAATACACAATATTTACACAGAAGAAAAAAAAAGAGACGTGTATAATAACTTTTGAAAAGATTAAAATTTGGTCAAAGGAATAAAACGGAGGATCAATGTACATGGATTATCGTACATGTAACGACCCACACACACACACACACACACACACACACAGAAAGACTCTTTTTTTAATCTCCATGATAATAGTATACGCAAATATAAGTTGTTGGCTATCCCATATTGTATTATTTGTTCAAGTATATATGTACCATGTGTTGATTCAGTAATTAAAAAGAAATTTGTATTTAATGATCTGTACATATTTACACACACACTCACCCTCTCTCTCTCTCTCTCACTGCATATACCTTTACAATATCCATTGTAGAGAGAGAGAAAGACGGAAGGAAGGCTGTGTTGTGAATGACAGAGTTTTTTAAACATTTGGATTTAATAGCTCTTTCATAACATCATGATGATGAATGCACAGCTCAAAAGAGTTCATCATGGAATAAGGTAATATCATTATGATGACATATTGGCAGATAAGAGATAAATATCAATAAATAAGTATGCGTGTGTGTGGTTGGCGGTGCACACAAGTGATTTTTGCATTGTAGTGAATGTACACAAGTTACAGATATTGTTGACGTTGGGAGGAGATTTCGAAAGGGGAAATTTTTTTGTGTGTTCGACTCGAGTCTCTCACATTTTTTCTCCAGGACTGACGAGATTCTTGATTTTCTTGTTTTTGTACGGTTTTCTCGTGAACGAGAGAGAGTACTTATACTCTGACATCACGTCATCATTGGCCAAAAGTTTTCGAGTTGAAGAGAGTAAAGTGAGGGTGTCTCTCAGATGCATCCATCCTACATAGAAGAGGATGTGTGCCAGTGTGGAAGTGGAATGACTCGTAGTGTGTTTTTTGGTGAAAAAGAAGACGAGAAATCCGGGTTTGATGCGCATGAACCCGGGTCGGGTATATTCTGTGTAACGAACACTGACTGACTACACGGCTAACAGTGGTTTTCTCTCTCCTGGTACTCTCTCTCGGTGTATTCACATGCTCCTCCATTTTGTTGTTGTTGTTGGTGGAAAAAATTGGTGAAAATCCTTCTCAAAACAAATAAATTGTTCATATCTAGTGCCGGAAATACTCGAAAAGATAGTCACTGGATCATCCATTTGGACAATTGACCTGGATTCACTCTGCACCGTACCTTTTTAATCATGGCAGTCAATGCCTCCACGAGATTCTCCGACAATTATGAATTAAAAGAAGAACTTGGAAAGTAAGGAGATTCAGGATTTTAGTGTGACATCAGTCTGTCTCTCAAAAAATATATATCTATACAAAATATAAAATTGATTGTGTGTGTGGTTCAAATTCTGAAAAAAAAATCATCTGCCCACATTCAAAAAGCGAAAGAGCAAAGAAAAGAATTCAAAATTTACAAATTCCCAATTTTACTATATAATTTATTATTGCTCATCTTCTACTTCTTGTTCTCAACGTGAAAATTCCTCTGTATATCTTGTTCATCTTCCCTATCCTCTACAATAATACTTGTATCAGATGATTTGAAATTTTTGCAAAAATCCTATCTCTTCTTGTCAATCCTTCTTTATTTGAAAAATGAAAAGTTACCCATGTATGGTCATACAATCCTTGGTGGTGACAATTAGTTGTTTCGCTGATGATTTCGCAATACCTTCTATCTCTTCGATTAATATCTTATTGAATGGGGGAAGGAGGGGGTTGGAAAAAAGTTTTTTACTGTGTCATATATTGATTGCTCTATTTTTGTTTTGTGTGTGTGTAGGGGCGCTTTTTCAATTGTTCGTCGATGCGTCCAGAAATCGACGGGACTTGAATTTGCAGCGAAAATTATTAATACGAAAAAGTTGTCCACAAGGGGTGAGTCACAATTTTTGATATAATTTCATAAAATAGTAAAATATTTAGTATTATTTTTACATGTGTTAAGACATATCCCAATAAGGCACATTTATTTTATAATGAAATTATGTAAGGTGTAGCGTAATTTTGTCTTTCACGCTAAATACTTGAATTCAATTTTAATTGACTTGTCCTATTGATTATTTGTACACCCAATTTGTCTCTTTTAATTTAGTGTTGATTCTTCAAACGATCATTTAAATTCACCGTGTAGGCAGTGGTAGTAGTAGTTGTTGTGGTACAAGTGTTGTATTCATTTATATGTTTGTGTATCTTCCTTTTATATATATGTGTGTATATCCCAGCGGTTTCATCATTATCGTCTTGAACGTGTTGTTGGAATTTCTATTTCTGTTTGTTGGTGGAATTCAAACTATCCCCTGTGACTATTTTTAGCTCCATTTGTGTTTATTTAAAAAAAAGTATTTTGAACCGTATTATGATTGCTCCAAATATTACATTTGTTTACTTCAAGTGTGTGAAGTATTATTCATTCAGTTAATTGTTAGCCTGTGACTGTGTGAGGGTGCATGTGTTTTCAAAGACCGATGTAATGATGAATGACGACGATGCGAGAGATACAAAGATGGAAGATGAGATTGTATGCATAATTGTAAAACTCTCTCTCTCCCTGTCCCTTCTGCGCTTCTTCGTGTTGGTGATGATGATGATGAGTGAGAGTGAAATTAAATTTCTGTTCTGGGGCTTAAAATTGAATATCCGCCATGCGAAGGAACCTGTTGAAAAGGGGGGGAAGATCAATAAGCATTGCTGCTCGCTCTTGCTGTTCCCGTATAAAGTGTGTATGCATGCAGGTCATAAGACTTTTTTTTCACTCTCTCTCTCTCTCTCACTCTTCTTCGCTCTTACACTACTCTCTCTCGTTCTTCGTGAAGTCTCGTATCGTATCTGTCTCTCTTTCTCCTTCCCTCCCTGTGTGTGTGTCGTACACACTCACTCCCGTTTCTGTTCTCTAGAAATTGGCTGGTTTTTCTCGGTGTGTGTCCATAGTAACCGGGTAAAAGGCTCGGTGAGCGCTTTTCAAGAGCCCGAGAAACAGAGTGAAAGAGAGAGAGAGAGAGAGAGAGAGAGCAGATATTGATCGTTCAATGCGGTTGAAATCATGCGCAGGTCTATTTTATTTGCAGACTTTCCTTTCGAAAAGTTGGTTGGTTCGAAAGTCTGCATTTTCCAGTACCAGATCTTTAGCGAGTAACTCGAGTATGTATGTACAGCAAGGAGAGGAAGAAGAGTAGTAGTAGTAGTAGTAGTATAGTTGTGGTAACTTTTAGTGTACTGCATTATTCAACATTGCATGATGCGCTCTTCTTCTTGAAATGGGGGGAGAAGTAGGATCTCACTAAAAAACAGTCGAGTCTTCTCTATGAATATGCTTTTATATAAAGGTTGATACACTACTGGGTGTAATGAAGATTTTGAACACTCACAATGAGAGTAAATTAAATGTGTGTATATAATATAGTCCAAACCTTTTCTCTCTCTCTCTCTTTCTTTTATTGTACTATGGTGACATCTTTTTGAGAGGATTTTATGCACAGAATTAATATGGGATATATAATTATTATGTAAGTGTATTTGTCATCATAAATCATTGCAAACCAAAAATAATTTTTTTTTGTTTCACCATTTCCAGATTTCCAGAAACTAGAGAGAGAGGCGAGAATTTGTCGGAAGTTGCAGCATCCTAACATTGGTACGTAACAAACTGTCACTCTCTTTTTTTTGCTGTATGTGTGTGTGTACTAAGGGTAATGTACCTATCTCTCAACTTTATACACCGCAACATTCTTATACTGTCTCTGTGTCTGTGCGAGAGTGTGTGTGCGTATGTATACAAATGGAATAGGTTGAACTTAACCGAGTCCAAGTATACACACATTTTTTTTGTATCTCGTACTCAACTTTGTAAGCTCTTTGTATATTATATAATATAAGTACACGTCTGTAACGAATATGTTTTCTACATGGCAGTACTCACACAACGTCTGTATTTACTATCAAGTTTCTCTACGCTCCATATATGCATATATACATATATGTATGTGATGTGTGTGTGTATGTTTTTTCTATGGGAACAAGAACAAGACAAATGTTTAGAGCTCAGATTGGAGACACCGAGTACTATCTCTGGTAGTCTCTTCTCGCTCTATCATTGAATTTTTAATCCTCTCCAAAAAACATTATGTTAAAAAACTTACCTGAACTTGCTTCTCAAAACCTCCTCATGCTTACTCTTCTCTTTCTCTCTAGTAGCATTCTACCACCACCAAACTTATTCTCCCCCTTTTACTATAAGATGTGTGAGTGTACTACTACACTGCTCCTCCTGATCTCAACGTCAACATTCGACGATGACGAAGACTGTTGTTTTCTCTCCTTTTCTTTTCTACTCTATCATCTCACTCTCACTTTATATCTATCTTTTCTTCCATTCTGTTTCTCTTTTTCCCTCCTGTACATGTATTATATAGGAAATTTTGTTTTAATATGATGCAACTGACAGTAGTCGTTGTCGTACAGGATCCACAAAAATAATCTTTGTCTCTCCTTCCAAATAGACATGACAAAAAATATTCTTCATTCAAAATAATCACAGAGATTAAACAGTAAACTAGTTTGCAAAAACTTACAATGTGGTTAGTCGATTCTGTCAACTTTACAATTTGTGCGTCAAAACGGAAAATTTGGGAACACAATTATGATTGGGATGAAAAAGTACCAGATGTAGTTGGAATTTCAATTTTGATGATAGTGAAAGTGACCAACGTTCTAACAAGAAGATTGTGACTTGTGAGCATACAAATAAGTCTTCGAAGATTATAACTTGACTACAAGCCGTGTTTCTACAGCAAAATTGTTCAAAACCCTAAAGGATGTGATGGATATAGACTTGAAGTTGTAAAGCTTAACTGATTGCCCAAGGAGAAGGAAAAACTTTTCAAAACCAAGTGTCAAATGCTGAATTAAATCTTATGATTGTGACCCTAATGAGCTGAATCAGTGTAATGAAAGTTTTCACAGTGTTGTTGTGACGTTTAACTCAACATATTCGTGTGCGTGTGTGTGAATGAAGGATGACAAAGATGATTTGGAACCCTGTAATATTGTAGAAAGTAGTTCTTACTCTGTATTCTCGGTCTATTCTAAATACTGACTTCATTTCTTTTTGTATTTTTTCCCAATCAGTTCGGCTCCATGACAGTATTCAAGAGGAAAATTTCCATTATCTCGTCTTTGACCTGTGAGTTTTTGTAATGCATTTTTGTACTGTACCACTACTAGTCACGTCTCAACTCTTCTCTCAGCAGAAAAGAAAATAACATGACTCTCTTTCTCTCGCTCATTCTCTCTATCTCTCTACCTGTCTTTCTCTCAAGTTATTTCAACAACCAACCGTGCCATTCATTCTTTGTGTCTTCTGAAAACTTCAAAGACAATATGATGGCTGTATTAATTCAAGCAAATTAGGGATCCAACGAGCACCAAAAATGAGTGCAATTCTCAAATATCTAATGCTCTCTGTCTCTTTCTCTCTACACTTTGACTGTGTAATATTACAGGAATGTCCTCCTTTGTAATTTCAATTTTCTCCTCTTTTTAAAAGAAATTTCTACCATTGCACGTTGGTGCTCTTTGCATACCTTTTTGGTATCCTCTCTTGTATCTCTCAATTCTGGAATTTTTAATTTTTGTCTACACTCAATGTAGTACGAGGAGGAGGACTTTGTGAAAAAAAGAGCAAAAGATTCTTTGGCTGTATTTTTCCAATATTTTTGTACTTGGTTTTCCAAGAAGTTGAAAAAACAATTTTTTCCGTAGACTTCATTCAAAGCTCTCCATTTCAATTTGGAAAATTCAAATTGCTTTTCAATTTTTTAAATTAGCTCTGGGATGACAGTAGAGATGATGAGCAGCAAGTTGTGTATATTGTCTTTTATGGATATGACTGACTGAGTGAAATGTGTATATAAAAAAGTAAAGTATATTAATACGAAATGACTCTGTGGTTGAGTTGAGGCATGCTTTGGAAGGAAAAGTGTCATGGGATTTGTTCATGCTTGCAGTGTGACGGGTGGAGAGCTGTTCGAAGATATAGTCGCCCGTGAATTCTATTCGGAGGCCGACGCGTCACATTGTATACAACAAATCTTGGAAAGCGTCAACCACTGTCACACCAATGGTGTGGTACACCGAGATCTGAAGGTAAGGTACTATATACTCTTTGGGGGTTTTGAGCTCATTTTACTTTCTACAGAAAGGTGTATTTTTTGAGGGAGAAAGTATAGAGCATTATACAAATTCATATCAACTTTCTCCTCCTAATGTAATATGAAAAATACATCAAATTGACAAACAGAACTCTTCGATTACAGACTGTTGGTGGTATAAAAAATGTGAGCCTATGGAAATGCAAATTAGACAAGGAGGAGGAGGAGGAGAGTGTGGGAAGTAATTCATTTCCATAAGCTTTACTATTTCATATAGACATGGATTGTAGAAGAGGTTTGTTTGTCAATTTGGTTAACTCCTCTTTCGGTGTGTGAGTGAGGGAGGGAGAGCCTGTCATTGTGATATGACATGTTTTTCTTTCCTTCAACAAATTTTGTTTTGACTTATCAATATGATTTCACTTCTTGTATATTCTTATTGTATTCTGGTAAAACATCGATTATATCATAGAAACATCAAGGAAGTTTTGTGATACTGATAAGCATAGTGACTGGATACGTTAAGACACGTGTGCAATGCGACAATTAACTAATGCTCATGATTTTTAAATTATTTTTTCGTCACACAGCCTGAAAACCTTTTGCTAGCATCGAAAGCCAAAGGCGCAGGTACGTAGTATTCATTTTGTTGATCAAGTCATAAGATACTGTACTGTAATTTATATCTGGATAAGTACAAGAAGGGAGATTATTGTGCAAGGAAGGAGATCTTCAGACTAAAGTTCCGATAACTCTGTTCCATAGCAATGATAATCTCCTTCCCAATTGTCCTCATTGCAAATTTCAAATTATTAATATTTTATGATTGTTTCGCTTTGTTTTACAGCTGTAAAATTAGCTGATTTTGGACTGGCTATTGAAGTTCAAGGGGAACAACAAGCATGGTTTGGTAAGGAGGATATTGTGAATTTTTTATTTAGTGTTTATTTAGTCATCGTCTTGACATATGTTTACTCAAATTTACAAAGTATGTGTGAGTCCTTTTCCGTTTCACCTTTCCTTTGCTACAAAAACTTGAATAAATTTCATACCCAGTATAGAATATCAGGTAAAATACTTCAGAGTACAACAAGGGTCAAGTCTCTCATCCAGCTTACACTATGTTGAAAATTGTTAATCTTTATTGCACAGTGTGATTTGGCCGTTTTTTCAGGACTAAAATACAAACAAAGTAATAGTTGTCTCTCCATGTAATCATCATTTCCTTATTATTTTTTAGAGCTAACTCGGTAATAAACTTTTTTCCCCTTTTCTGCTGATTTTGGTGCGTTTGTGAAGCTCATCACTGTGTAGTGGGTTTATGAAATAATAATGGTGTAGCTTGGAACAGGTGAAAATAATACAGACAAAAGAAAAAGATACTTGGTAATGTCAAAGTCAAATTATATAGCAGGATATAAGGAAGAAAAGGAAAGGAGAGAGAAAGATAAATTAGATATCTCAGTCGTACTGTTATTAAATGAGAATAAAATCTTTTGTCTGCTCTTGATGAGCACAAAAAAATGTTTTCATATGGAAAAAAATAAATGAATGAGAAGGGGGAAAAAGTCCAACTTTTGTACAAGTCAAATCCTTGAGCTAATCCTAGTCATAACGTAGTAAGGCTACGCATTGTGGTTAGTTTAGTTTTACTACTGTTACTCTTTCTTATAACAGATCTTCAAGAGAAGACTTTTAGAGGGATTTGAATAGGGAAGGGGAGGAGGTGGAAGGAACCGCAGAGTGGAGGCTTAAGGGAAAGGAGGAGAAAGTTGGCAAAGATGAGAAGGGCGTAGAGAGGAGAGTGAGTGAGAAAGAAATGCTAATTACTATCAGTATTTTAAGTGTAGGGATTCATCTGGAGAATCTTAATTTAGAGTAAATGCGTACGCTTCATTTTCCTGTCTTTCTTCTCTCTCTTTGAAAGTAGTGTGTATAGTAAGCTATAGGGTTGGTCCTTCTTTTACATTTTGTACTATAGACTCTTTTTCGGATGGTTGTGCTAGTTATACAGTCTACACAGCAATTCTTGTTTTTTTCTCTCTTTCCTTCCTCCTGAAACATGTGTCACGACAGCGCTTACACTACAACGACATAGTGACACAGTCTTAATCCAGCATTATTATGCAATGTCCTGAGTGTTCGTCATCCAATTCAACTACATAGCTTACTTACGTAACATAAGAACAATGATATGAGAGACTAGAGAGATTGTCTGTTATGTAGTATAGTCGGGTGCATCTATTGGACCAGAAACCAAACGTAGGGATAGCGTTTGCCAAAGTCAAAACCACAACCATTTATAATAATCATAATAGCTGTAGATGGTGTATTAATGCATAATAATTTGAAATGTAAAATGAATAACGACATAATATATTCTCTTTCTCTCCCCTTCTCCTCTCTTGATATGAAGTTGATTTCTTAGGAGCTCCGCCATGTAATTATTATGATAAAATGGCATAAAATAGACTCACCCTTTCTCTCTATTCTGACTATGTATAGTAGTCATTAAATTCCAAAATAATTCTAATCGTCATTCATTGGTATCTTTCCCTTCGTCTCAGGTTTCTTGGCCTTGGTTTCCTCGAGTGTGGACTACTAAGCAAAAAGCAGCAGCTCACCGTTGTCTCTGTGTGTGTCTGTGCGTTTGGTAGTATTCTCGTTGTCATTCTATCTTTCTCTCTCTTGTTTTCGTATTCATTCGTCGTTTGTCGTTTCCGTCCTCTATCTAAGGCAAGGAGGCCATAACTTTTATAGTGATTTATTATACGAAGAAGAAGTAGGAGACAAAAAAAAGTTTTCGATTTTTACCATGATGAACACATAATTGTGGGAAGGAACAAATCATAATAATTATCATTTTCTCTCTACCCACTCTGTCCTTCATTCGCATGTGTTGACTGTTTAGACACTTTTTCTCTCTTCTTTTCTCCAGAATATTGGCATGAATAATGACGCCATTATAATTCTTCATTCTTTATAAGAAAAAAAGTTTTGTATCTAATTGTGAGGTGTATGTAGGCCGACCACATTGATCGTCATTGACATTGATCTTGGAAATAGTTCATTAGAACTGTACTGGTGGTTTCTGATATCATTTTTTCAGTAATCTATGTATGGTGGTTGGTCTCATTGCTATTCCAATGAAGTTTTTTCTTCTAGTGGAAAGACACGGAATGAAAATGTCACCAACACGTTCAAGTTATTACTATCGGAAATTTTTATTTATGAGTATCTGTGGTTTGGTCTAAAAGATTATTAGGACTTCAAAAAAAATGTTTACAGTAAGGAGAATGCTTCAATTTCTAGACAAGACAATGAGAGAGAGGGAGAGAGAGATGGCTGAAAGAAAAAAGGGTTTCTGTACAAAATACAAAGGGGATGGTGAGGAGTGAAAGTTGTATGTTATTAAAGGCAGTGGGAAAGCAAGCATGGACGACTGGCAGCTGCACACTTTTTTCAACAACTTTTTCTCTTCCTCAAGATTGTGAGTTCCATTAGGCTAACGAGGAGTGTGCGAGAACTGAACGATGTGTTGGAGAAAAGGGGAGAGAGAGAGAGATCTCGTGTAGTAAAGTGTCTCAGTGTAGTAAAATTATCACGTACCTAAAATATTACAAAA
Source organism: Pygmarrhopalites habei (assembly GCA_009870185.1). Taxonomy (NCBI): domain Eukaryota; kingdom Metazoa; phylum Arthropoda; class Collembola; order Symphypleona; family Arrhopalitidae; genus Pygmarrhopalites; species Pygmarrhopalites habei. The sequence continues at coordinate 91,760 of WJFB01000149.1, forward strand.
GGGTATATAATAATATTGGCACTCCATATCCTCATTGTCGTGAGAGGAGACGACTACAACATTATACATCATGGACAGAGAGACTACCTACAATATACGTGTGTATGTCGTGTGGGTTGATAATAGTAGATATATATCCCATGAGATTGACATGGCCGTCGGGATGTTATAAGTATATAGGGGGAAACCGTATTTTATGTATCATGTATGGTGATTCTGTGTTCCTCATTATATGACCGTGTCCTATTGTACAATGATATTGAAAATCTTTTATGTATTCTACACACATTTAGACATTACGTGTGTGTGTCCTGGCTTTTCGACTTTGAAAATTTTCTTATTGTGTGTGTATGTGTGTGGGACAAGGGCAATGGAAAATTTGGCTGTTGTTGTACTACACACTAAACTTCTTCTTGCTGCTTGGCTAGTGTTTGAAAGACAAAGTCTGTCACTGAAAGTTTTGTTTAACTAATGTATTATAGTACTGTATTAGCCATTGTGTCTCTGTGCTGACTACAATCAGCACATGTCGTACACATGGAGTGGAGGGACTCCAGGCTGTTTGCCTTACCGAGTTAACAATGTAATCACGGAACAATTACAATATTGACGCATTTTTTATGCTACTAGTTAGCATGAGTTAACAGGACAAATATTTACGTTGGGACATTTTCTCTTCGTACTAGCTTCCTACCATTTCATATTACATGGCATAATAAACATTTCACATGTGTATGTAGTCGTACAGCGTCACCCTCTTTCCCTCCCTTGCATCTATTTAATTCGGAACCATGTATATAATAATACATGTTTAATATTTTGTAGACTTTTTCTTTCTTTTTTTTGCTTGTTCCGGCCCTCCTTTCCAGTGGTGGAGCCTGTACTGTATTTTTCTACAGGTACAGGCAAAATACAGATACAGGTACCGGTACAGCCAAAATTTTAGGGAAAATACAGTACAGGTATAGGTACAGGTCAAGCCTGTAGAAAAATACAGGTACAGGTAAAGGTACAGGCCCTGGACCTAATCTCGTGCCTGTATTCTTCAGTGATTTTCTAAGATTTTCAGTGATTTTTTCCGGCAAAAATGGAAATTTTCTTAGAAAAAGCTTAAAAATCTTAGAAAATCCCTGTAGAATACAGGTACAGGTATAGGTACAGGTCAAGGCTGCAGAAAAAATACAGTACAGATACAGGTACAGGTCATGCCTGTAGAAAAATACATTACAGGTACAGGTATAGGCCTTCAAAGTTCCACCTCTGCTCCTTTCCTCTTCCTCCCCCTTTGTCTTTTTCATTTTGATTTTTTTATGTCGAAGAAATCAAAAGTCTGCTCATGTAGTTCACCTGACACGTATCAATACTAAGCGTTGAAATATACTGAGGGGTACTACGTGTGGAAAGGAGTAGATTGGAATTTGGAAAATTTTAAATAGATTCCTTCGTGGAAAATGTACCTACTCATTTAAATATTATATAGACTACAACTCAATTTTCTCGTACGAGAGTCCTTCAACTGGAAATGTTGTGTTATAGTGTAATGTACAGGGTGTCCTGTAAGAACCTTGACTCTTTTGTCTAAAAGAAAATTCCAAAGTAAAACATAGGTTTCAATAGTACTACTTATTCACGAAGTTTTTTTTGTGAAAACATTGCGTGTTCTGTAACAGGATTCTCAAAAAAGTTGCTGTTATAGTCTTGGGGGTGAACTAATTATGTGAAATCCTGTAAAATCAGAGTAAGGTATGAAATCCTCATTAAATTGTCGAATGGAAGGAACAAGACATATGATTTATCTCTCTCTGTACTACATGATCACTCGAAGGGGAAACGAGACAATCAAGCAATTGAATGAATAATAAAGATCAATACAGAAGGACTGTAGAGGGAAGGATTATGAGGTGTAACCGTTCATGGTGTTGTTTTTGTTAGAAGTAAGAACAAGTAGTTCCATCAAGATTCACTTGTCTCTCTCATCCATCTTGGTTGTGCATGTGTGGAAATCCGAAATCAAGGGAAGTGGAGAGGAGAAGAGAGGACTCTAATGTACATCTGGTTTTTTTTCTCGAGACTAGGAAAACAGACAAGGTTGAAAAGGATGAGGATAGAGTTAGTCACACAGAGTAGGGTTGGTTTGGACCTCTTAGGAACCTATCGGCACCAACTACATGCAGCCTTATGGCCCATAAGGCCCAATGTTGTTGGTGCCTTTATTATTGGCGCCCATATAGTTGTCACCTGTGTTGTTGGTGCCTGTATGTTTTGATTTTTTTAATAAAA